>JAMKPZ010000126.1:0-98826 GCA_024699675.1 Amphibolis antarctica
GATGGCAATGGCGCAAGATCGACCACATGGTTTGGGGTGCGGCCATAGACGATGACAAAAGGGGAGCGCCCCGTGGAGCGATTCGTCATGTAGTTATACGCAAATTTCGCTTGAGCAAGGGCGCAGTCCCATTGCTTGGGGCGATCACCGACGATGGCGTGAAGCAGGTTTCCCAAGGTTTAATTAATGACCTTTGTTTGGCCGTTAATTTGTAGGTGACATGTGGAGCTAAAATTCAGCGTGGTATCCAATTTCTTCCTTAGGGCCCGCTAGAAGTGGGAGTCACGATCGGAAGTGATGGATTGTGGAATACCATGGAGGTGAACAATCTCTCAGAAGAATAGAGCGGCGACGTTGTTGGCATCTGAGGTTCGACGACACGGGATGAAGTGGGCCATCTTGGAAAATCGATCAACGACTACAAAGATTGAATCTCGTCCAGCTCATGTGCAGGGGTGGTCGTGCACGAAATCCATGGAAATATCAATCCAGGGAGCCTGCAACTCTGCAAGATTGGAAGATGGGTGTAAAGACCTGTATTACGGGACTGCCCCTTGGCTTCCTGGCAGATGGGGCGGTGTCGAACATGCCGAGCTACCTCGCGTTTGAGCTGTGGCTAGTAATACCTTTCTTCTATGGTGGCGATCATTTTATCTCACCCAAAATGTCTACCCAGTCCTCCCCTATGTAGTTCATGAATTAGCTTCTCACGTAACGACCCCTGTGGAATGCACAATTGGGATCGTCGAAAGAGGAACCTGTCCTAGAGCAAGAAATCGGAAGTCGGTTGGTGTGAGGAGCATCGGGACCAGGTTTCCCCAAAATCGTCGTCATCAGCATATAAGTCTCGCAGACTGTTGAAGCAAGTAACTTATTGACACATCACGGTGAGAAGGTGGGTAGGCCAACTGAGAGCGTCGGCCACCAGATTCTGCATGTCGGCCTTGTGTTTGATGGTGAACATGAATCATTGTAAGAAAGCTACCCAACGTGCATGCATCCTATTGATGGTTGACGACTGATGGACAAGTTTCAGTGCCTGATGGTCAGTGTGAAGGATGAATTCCTTCTGTATATGGTAGTGTTCCCAGCTCTTGATTACACAAACAATGGCGTAAAACTCAATTTCATATGTGGTCCACTTTTGTCGGGAGGCAGCGAACTTTTCACTGAAATAGGCAATCAGATGTTTTTCGTGAAAAAGGATGGCACCGACGCCGATGATGGATCCATCGCAAGCAAGTTCAAATAATTTTGTGAAGTCTGGGAGAGCAAGAACTGGTGCTGAACTGAGCTTCTCCTTGATGACAGAGAAACTATGATCGACGGCTTCAGACCATTTAAAAGCTCCTTTCTTCAAGCACTCGGTTAATGGTGCCATGATGCTGTTGAAATTTTGAATGAATCGTCGATAAAAGGTGGCCAAGCCATGGAAGCTACGGACTTCGCTAATGGTTGTTGGTCGTGGCCACTCGCAAATGGCATGCACTTTGGCTTCGTCCACCTGCAGTCCTTCTGCACTAACAACAAATTCTAGAAAGAGGAGTTTCGTCGTCATGAACTGGCATTTCTTTGGGTTAAGGAATAGATGATGTTCTTGTAAGGTGGACAAGGTGCTTCACAGATGTTGTAAGTGAGTCTTGTTGTCTCGACTGAAGATGAGGTTGTCATCGAAGTAAACGACAACGAACTTTCCAAGGAACGGTTTGAGTACCTGCGTCATAATTCTCATGAAAGTACTTGGAGCATTGGAAAGTCCGAAGGGCATTACCAACCATTCATAGAGCCCTTGGTTTTGAAAGTGGTTTTCCATTCGTCACCTTCTCGAATTCGAATCTAATGGTACCTACTTCGTAAATCCAATTTGGAGAATACTCGGGCATTGGTGAGGATGTCCAGCATGTCGTCAAATCTTGGGATGGGGAAGCGGTATTTGATAGTGATACGATTGATAGCACAACTATCAATACACATCATCCGCCATTCTCCATTCTTCTTTGGTACTAAGAGCGTTGGAATGGCACTGGGTCGAACGAACCCTTGGTTCAAGAGTCCCTCGACTTGTTCCTACAAGATGCCTACTTCCTTGGGGCTCATTCGATAGTGAGGCAAGTTGGGTAACTACGACCTCGGGATGAGGTCTATTTGGTGTTGGACATCGCGTAGTGGGGGGAGTTTGTTCGGATGAACTGTTTGCAGGATGGACGCAAACTCACGCAAGAGGTTTTGTGTGGAAGGGGGTACTTCTTGTGTTTGTCCATTTCCTCCAGATGTAGCGACCAAGGCATAAGCTTCAGTGGCTCCTTGGAGATCCTACACGAAAGATTGGTGGTCGACCACCAGGAAATTTTGTCGTTCAGGAGCTTGCTGGGACAGTGTCGTTGGTGGAAGCGACATAAGGATAATACGCTTTCCATTCATGACAATCTCATAAATATTCGATCAACCTCGGTGAAGAGCATCGATGTCGTGCTACCATGGCCAACCCAAAATGATGTGGCTTGTGTCCATGTCGATGACATCGCAAGTGACAGTAGTTGCATATTCTTGACCGATGGAGAGTGGGACACTGCAGATTTCAGTGACTTGTACAACATTTCCCTTCCTGATCCATCCTATATGATACGGGTGAGGATGTTTGGAAGTGGGAAGACTGAGTCACTATATCATACTTCGAGACACCATGTTGTCAGTGCTACCGCCGTCAATAATGACGTCGCACGTCTTGCCTTGGACGGTGCATCGTGTTCTGAAAAGATTGTGTCGTTGGGAGGCGTCGTCACCACCAGGTGTGAGGAGCAGTCGTTGGGTGACACACGACAGTCGGTTACCGTCGTTCGCATAATGATAGACCTTTGTTTCTTCTTCGTCCGGTTCTTCCAGTTCGGGTTCCTCCTTTGGTGTTTGCTCTGCGATTCTGGTCACCATCTGCACCACCCCCTGTTTAGGACATTGATTAGATTTATGTCCAGCCTGTTGGCATTGGTAGCATTTGATCGGTTCTGGGTGATTGTATGGGTTATGGGTTGGCGATTTTGGGGTTGGCAGGATTCTTGACGAGTCACCGCGGGTGCTAGATCGGGTCATACTCCTGATGCTATTTTCCCCTACGTGAAACTTCTCCCGCGGTTGCGCCTAGCCAACTGTCGTTCGACTTTCTCTACCAAGCTGATGATGTCCACGAGAGAGAAGGTCGACTGCAACGACACCTAGTCTTGAATAGCCATTTTCAGTCCTCCCACGAACCGTGCAATTTGTTGAGCTTCAGATTCCTGTAGATCATTTTTGGATTCTAATTGGTGAAACTCATGAGTGTATTCATTTACCGAGTGATTTCCTTGTTGACACGGTTGGTATTGAGCAAATAACACTTGTTCGTAGTCGGATGGAAGGAAAGGAGCACGGAGCAGACGCTTCATTTTGTTCCAGGTGCGAATGGGTTGCTTCTGTTGTCTTGCTCGCTGCATCAGTAGTTGATCCCACCATGTTGATGCACCTCCCTTGAGTCGAAACGCGACTAGCTTGACCTTGCATTTCTCCGGGATCTCCATGTAATTGAAGATCCGTTCCACCTCCGCCAGCCAGTTGAGGAAATCTTCAATATGGAGTTGTTCGTTGAAAGGGAGAAGGTCCATCCGTAGCTTGAAACCTTCGAATTGGCGCCCTTGTCGGTGACCTTGTTGGTACTAATCTTGTTCCTCGTCACTGGATGAGCTTTGATTTGGTGGGAAGAGTCAATAGGGAGTGTTGCAGCGTTGCTGTTCCCCTTCGGCCATGCTCTCCACCATTGTCACCAATCGTTCCAAGACGGTACAGAGCTCGTTGAACTCCATGTGGGTCACAACCTGAGACATGGCTGGAGCAGCAATGGTCAAGGAAATGACAACCACCTCTAATACCACCTGATGTAGAACGATCGACCACATGAGGTTGAGAGGAACCAATATTATTCAAGAAGAAGGGAAACACTCGGAATCCACCAAGAACTTACAATAAAGGGAGAGGAAATAGCAATCGGACTCCACCGATAACAGAGGTCAAGGGAGAAGAGTAGTTTGAAACACAAAACAACATGTCATCCTTCATCCTACACCATTGAATAAAAAGGAGGCGGTGATCCCATGAATGGGCACTTATTGAATGCTGGCATTCCCAAGATGTCGAATGCTTAAAGTGTCAAACTGTTATGCTTGAATTGTGGAGTTAGTGCAAGTGCTTCGTTTGACGAACTGGCCGATTCATCTTCAGGATTACATCCGTCTGCATCAGTCAACCAAAAGGGTTCATTTTGGTTCACCGTTCTTGATAAGGAAGATTATGTTTGTAAATCAAAGAAGTCATTTTATGGACTCAAGCAATCTCTAAGGTAGTGGTATATGAAATTTGACAATTTTGTGATTAAAAATGACTACAACATAAGTTTGTATGATTATTGTGTATATCACAAGTTGAATGATGGCTCATATATATCTACTTACTTCTTTATGTAGATGATGTATTTATTGTCGTTTGAGACAAAATGAAGATTCAGGAGTTGAAGAATCTTCTCAGTTCAGAATTCGACATGAAATACCTTAGGGCAACAAATAAAATTCTGAGAATGGAGATCTATAGAGACAAGAATCATGGGAAGCTCTTCTTGTCACAAAAGAACTTCATTCAGAAAGTCTTATCCTAGTTTGGTATGACTACTGCAAAACCTATTGATATTCCTTTTGTTGCAAATTCATGTCTTTCTACGGTATTTTCACCTTAGTTTGAAGTTAAAAAAGAATATATGTCTCATGTTCCCTATGCTAGTGTAGTTGAGAGTCTAATGTATGCAATGGTGTGTACTAGGCTTGATATTGCATATGCAGTTAGTGTTGTTAGTAGGTTTACGAGTAAACCTAGAAAAAAACATTGGAAAACTATAAAATGCATTTTTAGGCATCTAAAAGGAACATTTGATGTAGGTCTCATCTATGAAAGTAATACAGATTGCTTAGTGATAGGTTATTCTTTTATAGATTATGTTGTAGATATAGATAGTAGAAGATCAATGATTGATTATGTCTTCACATTGGGTAGTTTTGTAGTAAGTTGGAAAGAAACTCTACAACCAGTAGTTAAACTCTCCCATTTCAAGATAATCCAACTGCTAATCTAGTGAAATGGTAAACAAGACAATGGGTTGGTACTCACCTATTTCACCATGCATCCACATCCACGTTCCAGTTACCTTGTTGCATGGAGCTATCCCAACTACCTTGTCACACGCTGGCCACTCTTGTCGTAGGCTAACACCCTTGACGCTCGCCCTCTGGTCGATCAATGGTCAGCAGTTTCCTTCGCCCAATGCCACTCTTGGGAAAAAATTACCCTCATGCTTAGGGTGTGTTTGTTGTAGAGGTAGAATTAGGTTAGGTGAGGTTCACGCTTTTTAAGAAATTATATGATTTACGATGTAAATATTTTTGTATAATTTTTAGTGTAAAATGTTAAAGTTGTTTAGTAATGTTACTATAGACCGTTATGATGTATAATAAAAAACTAAAGTACATAGTAAATAAACTCTACAACAAACAGACTCTTAGTAACCCCCCTTTCTACTAGATGTGAGTGCGGATTTTCTTATATGCAAAAACCAAACTTCCAATTTATTTTACAATTGGGTCCTCTTAGAAATATTTTTGGGTCATTAATGAAATTTAAATTTTGACTCAATCTCTCACATCTAATAAATAGAATGCCTACTAAAGTTCTCTAGGGAAAGTCACCATATATAGGAAGTTTTGTATAACAAGACACCTAATTATGATAAGAGTCTTTGGATGTCTAGCCTATGCTATGAATAATTCCATTAGCCACAAGTTTGATAATAGGGCCATTAAAGGTATTTTTGTTGGTTATCCTTATAGGCAAAAAGGATACAAAATATATGATTTGTCAAGTAAACACATTCTTGTTAGTAGACATGTGCAATTTTCTATTAAGATCGATTCCGGCCAACAATGGCTTTTAGAAATCTTTAACTTTTATGTGAATTTCAAGTGAAATACAAAAGAAATGATGCTAGACAAAACTAAATGCAACGGAAATAAAATACATAAAGATTTTTAGGTAGTTCACCATCTAGCTACGCCCACCCTTAAGCTTACAAAGTTTGAGTGTAATCTAATCACTATTAAAAGCTATTACAAACTAGTGTTTAAGGTAGAACACCAAACCAACTACAACAAGGGTTTAAGGTCACACCCTTCAACTAATCTACATAGGTGTTTATGGTTGAACACCTCAACCCACTAAAGATTTTAGGTTGAATCCTCCAACCAACCAAGGATTTCAGGTCGAATCTTCCAACTAACACAAAACCAAGAGTTTTAAGTCAAACTCTCCAACCAACAAGAGTTTGTGGTAGAACTCTCTAACCAACTACTTCAACATGAAGCAACCCACATGTGTTTTAGGTCGAACACACATCCAAACCAACCACAAAGAGAAAAGTGTTCCCTTACAATCAAAGCAAGAACAAAATCACCTTGAACAATGCCTTGAGAAGAAACTTTGAGCTTCGACACCTTCAAGATCTCCTTCAATCGTATTAGCAATGAACTCTGAAGATGAGTGCATACATGAATGCAAGAGTCGTGCAAAGAGTGTTCAAAAAGTACGTGAAGGGGTTATGAAAAAATGGTGAAATGATCTCTTATTTATAGACTTAAGGTGAAATGAACGGCTAGCCAGGAAAAATCATTATAACGTTTTTCTAGATTGTTATACCAATTTTACTAATTATGCTATATTTGAATAGATCATTATAACGTTCGTTGTACCGATCCATGTCAAATTGTTATATCGATTCTCTGATTGTTACAATGATTTTCTTAAGTGCCTAATTTTGGTATTTTGAATCATCTGGAATCATATCTTAAATGACTAAGTATTTCAAAAACTTTCATAAGTGTTGGTTGATTCAAATATTGTTATAATATTTTTGTAAAATCATTATACCGATTTTTCTAGATATCCAAATTTTCAGATTTTTCAGGATTATTTCTCTAAATAAATATCTTTTTCAAAAACTTACCTAGGTGTCAAATTGAATTCAAAAATCGTTATAATATTTTCATCAAATCGTTATACTGATTATCTTAGATATCTTAATATATGGGATCATATCTCTAACGGAATAATTTTCAAAAACTTTCCTAAGTGTTGGATCAAAATCAAAAATCGTTATACCAACTTTTTAAAGAGGTTAAGTCAAGTGACTTAGTCATAGGAATAGTAAATTGTTATAACGAATATGAAATTCGTTATATTGATTTCAGGCATAGTGCTTTCTAAGTCAATCCAGTGTAAAACATTATAATGTTTTAGAATTTTGTTATACCATTTTTTTCTGTGAAAATTTTAATAGGTATGAACTTCAGATCTAAGTGAGTGACCTATACTAGTGTCTAAACCTTTTCGAGTGTGTACTTTTGCTTGTGACTTGTCTTCATTGTCTTCATCTTTAAATCTTGGGATTTCTTTGGTTTTAAGACTTCATGTGTAATTCCTTAATTTCTTCATGATTTTATAACTTTGAATCTTCATTTCATTCATGCTAAAGTTGTTTGATATCATCAAATTCCATAAAGGATGAGTTCTCAACATTTTCCATGAGCAGATTTTTCCTTTTAGTTAATTGAAGCATGATGATACACATATTCACATATTTCATCACTTCTCTTTTTTGATTTCACTTCTAAGAACTCTAGAACAAGATGACTCATGTTAGAGTCTAGAAGATACAATACACAGCACGACAATGATATTTTTGAAGACATGGAGAATATCAACATAGAAAACATGTTCCAAACTTTTGCAATCACTTTATTTTTGATAATATATGTGTTCGAGATATTTTAATTTCACCGCAAGTGTACGAGTTCAGATGTAGTTAGTGTGCAAGTACGGGTTTATCCACAAGGATTAGTTTTACTTGGTGTTTAGGTAAATTGGTGTATTCAATTAATGGAATAAGTAATTATATTTCTTTTAAGCAATGTCATAGTTGCTCTATTCTAATTAACCGCCTAGGATATTCTTTAAATACCTATTACGTTGTACCTTCCTGAGAATTTTTTATTAACTTTAATTTCTTCACCACTTAGAATATTTTGATTTTAAAAGTAGTCTTTTAATAAATGATTTGAATTTTGCACTAAATGACTCTATGCAGTGAGTTTTACTTCCAAATAATTAATTCTTCTTAAATTTTAACATTATACACTTCAATTTGCATATGATTTGTCATTTTGCACAGAGAGGGCACTTAACCCTCAAGGTAACTCATGGGTAGACATCCTTACCATTGAACTTACCCAAGGGTTGTGTGATAAATGTGAGTTTCAGATGTTTAAACAGTATGATTTGAATTAGCTAAAACTTCTAAGAGTTGAATACTTATACTTTTGATCTTTTTAAATATTTTAAAACACAACAAACAACACAATGCATCAAACACAATACAATACGAATAACTTGTAAAATTAAAATGCAACATTCAATATTACAGTAAACCTAAGAACATTATTTAAATATCGTAATCGAGTTGATAAAGTGGGTGTTTATAAATTTGAGTGTAAATATAAAAGCAAAGTAAAAATAAAAGAAAAGGAAAAGGAAAGGAACATCTAATGCTTCACAGTAATTTCTCCCTTTGAAACTTGCTTAGGTTGGGAACTTCTCTTTGTCTTTACTTCCAGTCCACTAGGTCGTCAATCTAGTAGACCTTCCTTTTGACCTTGCAGTGAGATTTTGGGTGTCACTCCGTAATTACACCAAGGAACAGAGGAGGAAGCAACCAGCACTAAGAGTCTCTCCTTCAAGGATACGCTCAGGTTGAGAAAAAAATAGCAAACACACTAAAAGAGTGGTTGGAGAAGAGGAGGTCGTCAATCTCCTCTCAGAAGAAGTGAATGGGTGGTAGGTAGAAGATGAAGAAGGTAGAGAATGCCCTGTGAATGGTGCCCTAGATGATAAGGAGGTCATATATTTTTTTTCACATAAACAATATAAAAACAGTGCTCCTATGTATCTATGCATGTGGACTTTTAATGGTTCACAAGAAAACTAGGTGGTTTATAAACAGACACCACCAAACTGTAGCTTCATTGGTTTAAGCTGAGTGATGTTGCACATCCCCTCCATGAGCTATGTGCCCATCAAGTAAACAGGGATTCGACATAGATTGACTTGGAAGAGTACCTTTGTTTCTTAGGTTCAGTGAATTAGATATTTGGTTCAATTGTGTCTTAATTCGTTTAATAGCTTGATTATGTGCAATAATTTGAGGATTAGATTTTAATGTTGTGTCTACTTTTTACATTAAGCTTGTTAATTGTTTTTCAAAAGTTTGATCATGAACAGGTTTTTTGTGATTTAAATTTAAAGAACTATTATTCATTGCATTTTGTTCAATAAAAGGTTGTCTTACAGATTGAGGTGGTTGTTGGCCTGGGTTTTTCCATGAAAAATTAGAATGGTTCCTCCACCTAGGATTATAAGTAGGATTGAAATTTGAGTTGTTACGTTGATTATAAAATAAAGCATTAACATCGTCAGAGTCATTCAAAATAGGACAATCCTCTACAACATGACCTATGGCAAAACAACTTGTACATTTAGGCATGATAGACTCAATCTTTTGTTTAAGTTGTAGTTCATCAATTTTATGTATCAAGCTAGCCATCTTAGCTTCTAAAGCAACATGTGGTTCAACAATATGGACTCCCCTAGGGTTAGGAATTTGTTCCTGACTTACTTCAGTAGCACTCTTCCATTGGGTAATTCTTTTGGCTAGATCTTCTAAAAATTTTCAAGCATTATCTATTCCTTGATTTAGAAATCCATTTTGACTCAAAGATTCTAAGAGTGTCTTTGTGTGATAATCAATTCCTTCATAAATAGTTCAGATTTAGGTCACTCTCTCTACTCCATGATGTGGGCATTCAACTAGGAGATCACGAAACCTTGCAAAATATTTCCAAAAAGGTTCTCTTGGTTTCTGTCTACAATTCAAAATTTTATTTTTCCTTTTAATTGTGACATGCATTGGATAGTATTTTCCTAGAAATTCAGAACAAAATTGATTCCAAGTGATAATAAAATTCGGTTGTAGACTATATAACCATCTTTTTGCACTATCTTTTAAAGCAACATGCATATTTCATAATTTAATTGCATCAATAGTCATGTTTGGTACTTTCATCATATTACAAACTTCATTAAATTCTTTTAAAAACCAATAAGCATATTCTTTTTTAAATCCATGACATTTTGGTAATTGGTTGATGTAATTGGAATTTAATTCAAATATGTCATTAGCACATTCAGGTAGTGTTATGCAGGAAGGTTCATCCATTAAATTAGGGTAAAACATATTACCTATTGTTTGTTCTATAGGTTGTTCTTACTGTGGGGCAGTCATGATTATTCTTGTAGGTGTTCTGACTAACCTATGAGATGAATCTCTAGACCAACCTGACATACAATATTTAAATATAAAAGAAGATTTGCTTGTGTACTGTCATTAAATAAGTTTTAGCTGCCATTTCATATTGTCATGCAACAGGTACATCTATTTACAATAGTATCACAACTATAGTAAATGATATAAAATTTAAGATTTCATAAAAACATGCAATAAAACAACAAAGTTGTTCATTTAGATTTGAGCCCAATACAATAGAGATGTTTCAAAAGAAATAACAAACATTGCAAGTGTTCAACAGGGGAGTTTTTGAAACAACCCATGGCCAGGTTCATGGGTAAACTAGTTTACCCTCAAACTAACATGTGGGTTGACAGATAGTACTACACACAGTGCTGCAGAGTATTTGCATAAGGAATTAATTCATGTAATCACACTGTAGAAGCAGACAAGGTTAATTGATGAATAGGTTCAGTATTGTAGCCTCCATCAAACAGTTGGTTCTTGTAATAATAGAGATTATCTCATGCACAATAAATAAGAGTGTCTCCATTGATGAAATAGAAAGTTTTGATTTTTCCTTCATATGGCATGTCAGGTGCTCCCAGATCTTCTAGTTGCAATTCAATGTAGACTCGATTCCATTCTCATTTTGCAATATCCTGTACCCTCCAGATTTCAAATTTCATATCAGCATCCCACCATCAAATTAAATTCAGAGATCCAAGCTCTCCATTAGTTCCCCTAAATGTAGCCAACTCGACTGAATCATAAAATGAAATTGCTAGTGCTCCCATAGGGTATGGGATAGGTAACAGCTTCACTGATTCATCTTCAATATTGATAGCAATAATTGTAAGTTCATTAATTATTGAGGTGTACAACTTGTCATAAAGTAAATGATTCCATCAATAATCACATGATTCCTATTATTTGTTGGTCTTCCTTGAAAATACACTTCTCTAACAGGTTGCCATTGATATTTATCAAAATGATAAACCAATAAATACTGCCAATCAATCTAAATATTTGGTTTTTTCCAACAAAATAATTTATGCATAACCCTTTTATCAGTGTCCTTAAATGTTAAAACTGCACCTACACCAAGGAAAGCATGCTTGTCTCTGTTAGGGTTTGGTTTGGGAGTACCAATTCTATATTTATAGTAGGATTCTTAATCTCAATATCAGATTTGTTAGAATTCTATTCTCCATAATGCTTGAAAACAATTAATTCACCGTTACATCCTAAAATATTGTGAACTCCTTCTAGTGATGTAGGTGGAATTCCTGCTTCAGAATCAATTTTATGATACATATATTTTCCTAAAAGTGCATCATACCAAATCACTCCACTAATTGTATTTCTCATCTTGTATGCTTGGTACAAACAAAAGTAATGCTCTGAAATAAATGCCCGGACACTTTTGCTCACACAACTTAATTTGCATATCTCTCTCGTAGATAAATGACTTAAAACCTCGCGCAAGACATCTATGGGGATCTTCGTCGCTCACTAAAATTCATTTAGCATAAACAGTGCATTTAATTAGAAATAAAACTCAACTTGATACATCTAATAATTATGATATAAATGCACAATATACGAGTATTAACATGATTAAAAATGACTGCACAATAAGCTCCTAAAAATTCTATCTACTGTAGCTTACCCTCAGACTAAGTTTGAGGGTAATGGTGTTTACCCTCGAACTACTTTGTGGGTAAACTCGAAACCCATTAATTAATTACAGATCTCTTCATCCGACTGTCCAATTACTCGATTAATCTTATAAAAACCATTAATGCCCCTTCGTGCATTAACCCTCATTCCACGACCTACGTTCACAGTGCTCTCCTCCTCCCATGATACACTATGGCTTCAGCCTCCATTTCTCCTCCCCCTGCTCTAGTATCAAGCTACGAATGCATAAAGATGCTGAACTTCAAGAAGTTTAGATTAAATGCGGAAATGTGGCACAATGAAGGAAAATGAAAGCTCAAAGCCACGGTTAGGGTGCAGGAATTGAAAATGGTAAGAGAAGACATTGCCGAGTGTCTAAGACAAAGTAAGGAGGCTGGTATTGTAGTGCCAACCTTCCTTAAGGAGAAAATAACCTCTCACATTGAGAGAGAGGTAGGGCAGGAGCAGTTAGCTTGCCCTAAAAATCGTTTAGCACAAGAATTGATTAGGAGAAAATACATATTCTGGTTTCATAGAGAGGTCTTCTCTTTAGCCACCATAGGGTTGATAAAAATTAGAACAAAGACCTACTTTTGCAAGCCGTGGCAAACAATAACACCAACAAAGTCCATATCAACTGAGGAGTGGATGAGGCTATTGGGGTTTGAGCAGTTTGAATTGACATCTTCAGGATGGCACAAGGGCAGCCTCCAATGAGATAAAACTAAAGAGAAAATACTGAAGGATTTGAAGTATCAATATCAACATTTCCGCACAAAGGTAGAAAGAGAATTTGTCCACCTCCCCACAGAAGTATCATAGGCCATCAGTAATTATACTCAACAAGTATGGCAAGATGAGTGTGCCATTAGGCCTAAGAAAGTCTTAGATCAGCAGATTGTTATGGTTCATGAAGGCTGTCCACTCAATCATTCAAGATTTAAATAGCACCTCAGTGGTTCGAGATGACATTTTTGCATGCCTCCCTGAAGACAGAGATGAAATGGAGTAGTATGAGTTTTTCATGCAAGTATATCTCTCTCTAGGAGAGAATTTTGAGGTGGTTAAAATTGCCTCACAATGTGCCCTATGTGAATGGAGACAACACATTGTAGAGAAGGCTGCCCTTGCTGCTGAAATGGCTGAGGTTGAAGCCCTACAGAAGGCAGTGAAGGTAAAAGTTAAAGAACCATGGGAGGCTGAAATTAGGCAATTCAGTGAGATGATGGCAGGCCCCTCAAAACCTCATGGGGTTGAAAGAATAGTTGAGGAACCTCAACCTCGTGAAGGTAGTGAAGAAGAAGAATGGATAGAGACAGATACAGAGGAAGAAGGGGAAGAAGAACAAGAACAACCACAACAACAAGAACCACTGCAGCAACAACAACAGGAACAACAACAATAAGAGGAGCATATTCCAATAGTTGGACAGGAGGAAGAATAGTTAGGAAGCAGTGATGATGAACTCACCCTAGGTGAGTATATTCATCAACACAAGAGGGCTTATCCTCCTCCCAAAGAGACAACAGTCCTTAGGGAATGTCCTTGAGTTGAAATGGAAATTCAAGTGGAAATTTAGGTACAATTAGGGTTTTAGTTTGAACCTTTTTTTTTATATAATTTCCCCCTTTTAAGTGATTTAAAATATGCATGTCTCATTTGTGTTGATTTGTTAATTTCAAGAGGAAGGAGCTACTGTTGGAGTAGTACTTCCATTTTTGGACCCCCAAGATAGTGAAGGGGTGGATCAGACCATCCGCGTAGTAATTCAATTTGCTTCAGGAGAGGGTCAGGTACTAATTAAAATTCATTACCTTTAGTTCTATTTTTTTTTTTAGTTTCTAACTTTCTCTTTTTTTTTATGTTTTTGAATATTGTAGCATGAGATGAATTCCTTAGAAGAAGAGGAAGAAGAACAAGAGGGGGGGACTACTATCAGTCCTCCAGCCTCAAGTCCAATTCAGGCTGAATTTGGTTTAGGGCAGACAGAATTTTTTGTCGAGCAACAAACAGGATTTGGTGGAGTAGAAGATAGAGCATTGGTGATTTATTCTCCACCCACAGGACCAAATACAGCCACTACAGAAGCTTCAACTCCATCTTCCCCAACACATGCAGAGCTAGCTCAGCACACAGTCACAAATTTAGTGATTTTCAAGAATGCTGAAGCTAGGGCTAAGTTTTAAGATATTAGGGATTTTTCTTACTCTTCAGTAGGCCAGTAAACTTCGATTTCATGGATGAAATCAAGGATTTACTAGAATTTCAAGGACTGCTACAAGTTATCCCAAGGTCAGGTAATAATTTTAAAGTTGAAAATTTAGTACCTACCTTTTATTCAAATCTGCATGAAGAAGATGAGATTTTTGTAACCAATGTAATAGATGTGCAAATTTACTTAACACTTGAATTTGTATATGAAAGCCTAGGGTTGAGGAATGAGGGTGTAGAGATTTTAGAGTCCTTTACAATGGCAGAATGGTCTGAACAAGAGATGAAAAATTGCATGGCCATTAACCCTTGAATCAATTTATTTAATAGGCTGAAGTACATGAATGGAAAGGCTCATATGGTTGCATTAATCTTAATTAGGACAATCTACCAAAGGTTTAGACATGATGTAGAGTTATCCATATTTGTAAAAATTGCAACCTATGCAGTCTTAAATAAAATTCAGGTGAACTGGTATAAGGTCTTTATCTCCAAGATCACAAGTATAAAGAAGAAACTGTTCTATGATGACCTTATCTACCAGCTGGTGTCAAGTTCCAAATATATCAGCTTGGGCAGTAAAGAAGTTAAAATCCAGAGTATTAATTGCTAGAGATCTGAAGCAATTTTCCATGGAAGATAACTTGTCACCTCAGATACACAATGAGCCATCCACTTCCCAACAAAGAGGGTTAGCCTTTATGTCCGACAAGATGGACACTGTGTTAGAACAATTAGCTGCTCTGAAGGAAGAAGTCGCAGCATTGAAATCTAGACTTCCAGAGTAGTAGTAACTTGTACTTTTCTCTTCTTCTTGTAACTTGTAATTCAGACATTTGGAGAGACAACTCTCCTATGATGTATAAACTTTAATTTTTCAATGACATATAATTTGAACTTTTATTTCTGTGTGTACTTCAATTTTGTATGTGCTTAACTTTATATGTCCTTAATTGTTGTATGTTCTTAACTATTGTGTGTTCTGACTTTGAACATATGCTATGGTTTTTAATCCCTTTCGAAAAAATTTTCATTTCACAATTTGATGGTCAAATATCCATAACCATGTTCAAATTAAATCATTTCAGTGAATTAATTTTCATGAACACTTTTTGTTATACTCGTGTATGTTCTATGGGTTGCAGTCTTTTAAAATTTTCCATCATTAAGCAATCCACCAATTTGCATTTATCTTTAAAAATCATTCCTTAATCATTTGAATTATGAAATAACCTTTTAATCTCACCCAGATGATTAACATTATTTAATTTCAGTAAATCCTATGCTTAAAATTTACATTCCCCAGCAAATAGAACCATATTTGGTTTACAGGGAAATAACCCTCGCGATAGTCTGTGGGTAAACTAGATAACTCTCAGACTTATGCAAGGTTTATCCCCATAGTGCTTTACGTTATATATATATATATATATATATATATATATATATAGATAGATATATATAGGGAGCACGAGTTTTGTAGGTGCCTACAGAACCCAGTTCTATAGGTGTCTATCGATCTCACGATCAACGGGTGAAAGTTACATGACTTAAAAGTTATTCTCTCTTTTGCAGGTGAAATTTAAAAATAGTTTCTCTTCACCTAAAAAGACGTGTACACTCTCTCTTCCTTAACTTTAAAACTCTACTCACGTGCATATATTTTGAATCGTTGTATTAATTAATTTGTGAATTTTAATTAATTATTTATTAATTACGAATACGGTGACTAAATTTTTTTGAGTTAGTGGATTAACATATGTGATAATTTATTGTTTTAATATGTTGAAGTAAGTGATTAATAAATTAATTAAATCAATGACTTAAATTTTTGATGAGGTGATAAAATATTTGTGGTTTTGTATTTTATATTTTCAATTAATTGATTTAATTATTAAATCTATCTTCAATTTAATTGTGAAATATTCTTATAATTTGTAAAATTATTAATGAAAATATTAGGGTGGATTTGATTTTTAATTAATTCATTTTGAATTAAAAAATATTTTGATTAAATATTAAGTCATAAATTTAAGTAAAATAAAGTATTCAACATTTTTGTGTTCTCTTCAATCGATAATTTTTCACGTGTCATTGTGTTTAATTTCAATTAAGTATAATAAGGTTTTTAAGATTTTCAAATAAATGACTTAATTTTTTGATGATGAATGTATTTAACATTTTAACATTATTGGAAAGAATTGAAAGGAATAATTTACTTTAAGTAAATGCATTAACTTTACGACGTAACTGTACAACGCACATGCCTAACTTAGAAAGTTACGTGTTAATGTTATAACACCAGTCTTTTAATACAAAACGTTGATTCTCTCATCACATGTGAACTTAAAATTGCACGTCACATTTTGTCGTGATATTTCACGAATTATATTCTTATTTATCACTTATTTAAGTAACTATACCCCTTCGAATATCAAGCCGAAGTATTTTAAATATTAAACATACTTAGTCCACTAACTTAAAACACTTAACCTGAATCGAACATTCGAGTGTTAAATCATTTAGCATTAACTTAAATAATATTTGTAGTTATGTTCAAGTAATAACTAAATGGATAATTAGCAAATATAATTATGACTTTTAAATTACCATCAAAACATGATTAAACTTTAATTAAGCATTCATCATTAAAACATAATAGTCAACAATCTCCCTGTGTTTGTTGATCACAAAATTAATTTGATGTTGTAATTATCTATTGTTTTCAATTTCAATTTTCAAATTTCAATTAATTTGATGTTCTTTTCAATCGATTATTTTGCATGTGTAGTTGTGTTTAATTTTAATTACAATATGCATTATTCTAGGGGAAGCATTTAACTTCTGCATATCTTAAGGATTTTCTAATAATTGATTTATGGAAGTACTATAAAAATAAAGTAGCGACGGATGGAAGTACCATTTATAGACCTGTCTATAAACGGTAGTTCCGTGACTTTACCTTACAATTAGGTGGAAGTACCGTCAATTGAATTATTTGGGTGGTTTTGATTTTCAAATATTTAATATTGATTTAAAAGGGACTTTGATTAAATATTATGTCATATATTTAAGTAAAATAAGGTATTTAAGATTAGGTATTTAACATTTAAATAATATTGAAAAGAATTGAAAAGGAAGACTTTACTCTACGCGAAAATGTAAAATAAAGACATTAAGTTTACGGTCTAATTGTACAACGCACGTGCCTAACTTAAAATTTCATGTGACATTCTGTCATCATATTTCACGAACTATATTCATATCTACCACTTGTTTAACTAAGCATACCCCATTTTTGTCATTATTCAACAAAGTATTGGGGTTAGAGAATAATTGTAAGCATTTAGAGAGATAAAATTAATAAATCCAGCTTTAACTGAAAAGATAAATAAGATAAAAACTTATAAAACATAACTGAGCAGTTAAGAAAAGTTGTTTGTAACAAGTATTCAAACATGAAAATCACATACAAATAAAGGTTCCAATCACTTAGCATTACAATTCAACAAGAAATCAGAAAAGTACAAGTTATCCTTGATTTCTCATCTGATTTTGAAAAGTACTAATTATAGTTTGAGAAATTTGTCTACTAATTTGTTCTCCTAATTGTGTAATATAGTTAATCTCTCCAGGAGATAACAAATCTTGGGTAGTCGAAGTATATGCATGTTTACTTGTTGATTGTTGCTGTATCACTGTAACTGGTGCCTTAAAAATGAATTTCTTATATTCTGCCACTATAAAAGATTTTGTCTTGAAGGATTTTCTCAACCATTAATTGACATCATATCCTGTGCCCAATATCAACTTTACAAGACTGATTCCATAAAATAATTTTGAATGTCTATGCTGTATGTAATCCAAAAATAGTGTGCACCAATTCAATTTTATTTTCTACATGACAACATACGTAGCATATAAACAAATTCTCTCTATATGTTCAATATGTCATTTCTCCTGAAAAATCTATACTTACAGAATTTTTGCTATGAATTTGGCTTTGCCATTAAGTTCCTCTAGATACTACAATCTGCCATGTGATTGAAGAGTTCTTGCTATCAAACTGATGTTCTAATCTAGCAAGTTTAAAGATGTTCTAACTAATTGTACACCCTTATTTATCAGTTTTAGAGTATCATATACCAACTGAGAAGTGATTTCAAAAACAGTCTTATCTATGTTGCTAAATAATCTGTCTTCCTTAGCATAGAATGCAGCTATTACTTCTTTGAATACATGTAACTTATAGTCTATTGGTATAATATCTAGTAGACTTTAAAACTGTAAGAGATCTTTAATCTTTTGTAAATCTTTGAAATTTATTGGTCTTTCATACAGTATCTTGTAATTCAAAAATTTATGATAATTATCTAGACATTCCTGATTTCTAAAATATAGATTTTCTACTGACATACCTTCCTCAAGAAATGAATGAGAAGTGCTTGGTAAATCTTCAACATCCTCTGTCTGTGACTGATATACAACCAATCTCAAATTATCCTCATTCTGCACTTGTGAAGTCTCTTGTTACTGATTGGCATACTCCTCTTCAGCTTGCAAATCAAGAGATTCTTCTATGGCTTGTTCCTTTGAGATTGTTGGAGGACTGTAATACTCTTCCATTAAATCTGAACTATGGTGTTTTGGAGCTTCCTCTACAGGTTGTTCATCAACTGAGACATTTTTAGCAATTGGTTCTTGTATATCTTCTAACTATAATATTTCTTCAACCTGTTCATGTGCATCAGTTCGAACAGTTGCATCATTTTTATTTGTCTTCAAGCTCTGCAAATATTCACCTAATGTCTGAGAATCAGGTGTTTCAGAAACTTCTTCTTATTCTTGCATAGAGACAGATACTGCAGACTACTATGCTTTTAAATTTCTCAAAATTTCTTCAATGGTGTCGGTCTGATCTTTTGGAGAACTGTCTGTCTCTGTAAAAACTATTTCACTAACAACTATAACTATACCATGTGATTCATCATTAATTCTAATATACTTTTCACATTGTGGTGGAATATTCCTTATTAGAGCATCTTCTTGCTTCCATTGATTCATTAATTGAATATAGATTCTTGGAAGTTTTTCTTTCCTATTGATATACTTTTGCATTTCAGCAAAAACTCGAATTCTATCATGCTTATGTGTCAAAACATACTCAGTAACATCATTCCTTTTATTTATCAAATTGAATCAACTATAAATAGAGATGACTTTGAAATAGTCACTTCTCTTTTCTCAAAATTATCAATCACCTTATGAAAACATCTCAATTCAAAAGATGACGGAAATGTATTACCTATCCATAAACCTTGATTTTCATTGTCACTGCTAGCAAACCTAGAACTACTGCTGCAGGTATCTGAACTGAGTACTTGAACTTCTTTCTGTGCAGTGGTGGTTTTAAACCAATCTTCAAATTCTTCAACCCTACTTTTAGGGGTGAATCATTCTGAAGTTGATGGTTGTGGATAGATGGGTTTAGTCTTCTTATGCTTTGGAGTCGGCTTCTTATTATGCCTCCTTTCAGTAGCTTTTGAAGACTCTCCTATTTTAAACGTATTGAACGGTGTCATGGAATCAGCAAATGATCTTAAAACATATCGCTCAACACACCTGATATTGTATATCTTTTCTCCTTACGATCGTAAGCGTAGATGCCAATTCTCTGTTTCTGCATTTTTCATCTCCTCTGCAACAACTTCAAAAACCTCAGTAGAGAAGTCGTACCTCGACTTCTATAGCTCTATCTCTTTCTCAACCTTGTCGATTTTGACCTATCATGTCCACAGGAGTAGTGGTGGAACTTGAATGATCTTCTTCCCACGTGCCATTACTACATTACTATGACTGAAACTTCTTCTCCTTCTACACACCACGTAGTTGCATAGGAAGACTAGGACATAGGACTTTATGAATTTAAGCCTTATATGCTAAGAGATTGGGGGTTTAAGTTGTTAGATTTTTATAATCAAATTTGACCATAATTGGATTTAAGCCTTATTTGCTACTTATGTATTTAGTTATTACTTGAACATAACTGGAAATATTATTTAAGTTAATGCTAAATTATTTAACAATCGAACGCTTGATTTAGGTTAAGTGTTTTAAGTTAGTGGATTAAGTATGTTTAATATTTAGTACACTTCGGCTTTATATTCGAAGAAGTATAGTTAGTTAAATAAGTGTTACATATGAATATAGTTCATGAAATATCGGTAGAATGCCACGTGAAATTTTAAGTTCACATGTGATGAGAGAATCAGTGTTTTATGTTAAAAGACTGGATAATTGTATTAAATGATCAGCGTTTTAACATTAACATATGACTTTTTAAGTTAGGCACGTGCATTTTAAAGTACACGTGGTGTGTGAATAGTACTTAGATGTTTGAAGGGTATAACTCTGTATATCCTTTAGATATTTATGTTGAAAGACCTGAGACTATTATGTTTTGATGATGAATGTTTAATTAAAGTTTAATCATGATTTGATGGTAATTTAAAGGTCGTAATTATATTTGCTAACTATCTATTTAGTTATTACTTGAACATAACTGCAAATATTATTTAAGTTAATGCTAAATTATTTAACACGTGAACGTTTGATTCAGGTTAAGTGTTTTAAGTTAGTAGATTAAATATGTTCAATATTCAGAATAGTTCGACTTGATATTCGGAGGGATATGCTTAGTTAAATAAGTATTAAATATGAATATAGTTCGTGAAATATGATGGTAGAATGTCACATGAAATTTTAAGTTTATATGTGATGAGAGAATCAGCGTTTTATGTTAACAGACTGGACGATTGTATTAAAAGACCGACATTTTAACATTAACACATGACTTTTTAAGTTAGGTGTATGCGTTATATAGTTAGGCCGTCAACTTAACGTCTTTACTTTACGATTTCACGTAGAGTAAAGTCTTCCTTTTCAATTCTTTCCAATATTATTTAAATGTTAAATACCTAATCTTAAAATATTATATCACTTATTTGAAAATCTTAAATACCTTATTTTACTTAAATGAAATTAAACACAACGACATGTGGAAAATAATTGATTTGAAGAAAACGTGAAAATGTTGAATACATTATTTTACTCAATTTTATGACTTAATATTTAATCAAAATCTTTTTTAATTCAAACTGAATTAATTAAAAATCAAATCCACCCTAATCTTTAAGTTACTAGATTAAGTGTGTTTAATATTTAGTATACTTTGGCTTGATATTCAGAGGGGTATAGTTAGTTAAATAAGTGGTAGATATGAATATAGTATGTGAAATATGACGGCAGAATGTCACGTGAAATTTTAAGTTCACACATGATGAGAGAATCGGCATTTTATGTTAAAAGATCAGACGATTGTATTAAAAGACCAGCATTTTAACATTAACACGTGACTTTTTAAGTTAGGCAATATATATTTACTTGATATGTGGATGATCTCTTTCTTTCATAATACAAAAAATATATGATGACAAAGAAGACCCTCATTTTCAAATTTCTTGCATGAACAACATACGTTAAAATTGGTCTCCATATTCAAATTGACTATTTTAGGTATACTTGGCATCATTGGATTCCAAACTTCAAAACAATATTGCCCACTTACTTTACTTATTTTTTTATTAAGATATGTCAATCATTTTCTTATTTTATCTTGGAATATAAAAAATATCTTCCTTGTATAACTTGCAGTAACTTGTATTTCAATTGAGGTAGAGAACAAAAATATCAACTTTGTTGTCAAAGTAATTAAATCTTCATGTTCCTTGGATTGACGTCTTACTTTCAATGCTCTATCATATTGGAAAACAAATTCTGAAATAGGAGTATGAGAATGCACATACCCATCAAAAAATGCATTTAAGCTCTTAGACCTTTGACTTGTGCTCATGCCTACGATAAATATATCTTTCATATAGCATGGAACCCAATGATCTTAGATGGTATACATGTAATTTAGCCAAGAGTTACCATGCAGTATTGGATATTTAACTGTCAATAAGTCCTTACACCATATATACATTTATTGTAATTAACCTTAAAGTTGACATCAGTGCGCATCTCTGGGACATGGCCAATGGCATTTCGGCCAATATGCCAAGAATAATAATGATGTACAAAATCTAGAAAAACTATAGGAATAACTACATACATTGCATGATCTTGATTTGTAATAATGACCATTGGATTCTTGCCATACATGCAAGTTTGGAATGTACTAAATAACCAATCAAAGGTTTCTTTTGTCTCATTTACTAGTAAAGTACACCCAAACAATGTAGACTGCTTGTAGTGATTTACTCTAGTAAATGATGCAAACCGCAAGTTGAAATTATTGGTCCTATAAGTGGTGTCAAAAACAACCACATCTCCAAACTTCATATATACTTCACGAGCTCTGCCATCAGCCTAGAAGGCACTTATGATTGTATGATTTTCATCTAATTCAAAACAGAAGAAATAATTTAAATCCTTATGACTTTGTTACTGAAAATAGTTTACTACTGTCATACATTTCTTTTCTATATTGTTCTTTTGCCTAAGAGTTAAGGTGAATAACTTGATCAGGACTAATATCTTGCTGTGACATATTTGAAAGAACATGTGTCGCTTTGGAAGGTTGAATGCCACATTCTGAGAGGGTATTCAGTAACCCTTTTGATACAGATGATATCTTTTTATGAGATCTTAACATCTTCGATTTTGCAGGTGATGCAAGAACATGATTATGCTCCTTGACAAATCTCTCAACAACCCATACATTTAATTCATTACGCATCACATAAAACCTTGTAGGACAACCCTCTCAGATGTCTCGTTGCCTACCCACATTTCTTCCCAAGCAATGTTTGTCATTCATGTTTTTATATCCCTCTTTATAACAAACAAAGTTACGCGCTATTAATTCTCTACTGCCTTTTGATTTTCTGAACCAACTTCTTCTAATAGCAAAACCTTTCTTCATTGCATATGCATTATAAAAATTATATGCATCATTCTTAGAAGAAAAGTTCATGTTATGGTGTAGACTTCCACTTCCTTCTCCTTCTCCTTCTCCTTCTCCATCGGGATGACTAGCCAACCCTTCCATTCTAATATTGAACTCTAGGTCATCAAGCCCTTGCATTTTAGAATAGTCTTATTCAAGTCATTATACTTATTGTTTATCATCCAATAGCTTTGGCAAATTTGAATGGTTGATTCTTTAATTAAAAGTGTGATAATAAATGAGTGAGACTTTGAAATTAACTTTTTAGAGTGGTTGTTAACTTTTCAAACTCTTATCATCCAATAGCTTCTGCAAATTTGAATGGTTGATTCTTTAATTAAAATTGTGACAATAAAGGAGTGAGACTTTGAAATTAACTTTTCAGAGTAGTTGATAACTTTTCAAACTCTTCAAACTTTTCAACCCATACATTTCAGATTAAACATATTTTACTTTGTACTATGTATTGAAATATTTAATGTAATTAATAGTTTGTCGGTCTAACATTTTTCCCCCCAATAAATGTTGTAACATCGGTCTAACATTTTTCTCCCAATAAATGTTGCAACCGTCAGTCTAACAATTTTCCCTCAATAAATGTTGCAACGTCGGTCTAACATTTTTCTCCCAATAAATGTTGATTAATGCACTTAATAAATCAACTTCAAATAATATGAAAGCACACCTGTAAGTCGTCGGTAGATCCAATGCTAATTGGCGTTGTTCCGTGTTTCATTCGATGATTGGGGAAAAGGAATTGAGTGGAAGACAATTGAGAAGAAGAATCGCTGGTGACTTTTTGTGAATAATTAATTTTTTTTGGTGTTTTGTTCACGGATAATAAAAGAACTGCTTTTGCGTAGGTAGAATTGGTGGAAGATTTTTTTTTACTCTCGCTCTGCTTTTTCCGTCACTCTCTCTTTATCGTCTAACTTTCATCCAATAGCTACCCACAGAAGCGACTTCTATGGATGGCTATAGAACTATTTTTCACTATATATATATATATATATATATATATATTTAATATCGTGAAAAACATCGAGAACGAAAAGAGTGTGTGCTGCTCTCGTTTCTTTTCACCTATGTAAATTGGATCCTATCTATTTAAGTCATTATAGTTTAGTACGATTAAATCAGGTTGGTATAACATAATTTGATGGGTTGTATTTAGGTTGACTTTTGATATTTTCATGTTGATACAATATAACATCATACAAAAATAATTTATAATTTTTTAAATATTTATATTTTGTTTAATATTTTTTTTAAAAAGTTATATATGTTGTAAATAGTTTAATGATTTAAATTTCTTAATAAAAAATGTGTGATTATAAGTTCAAATCTTACCTTTAATAATATTTTAATATTAAAAAATTATATTAATATTATATTAATTTTATATTAATTTTTAATAAAATAAAAATATAATTAAAAAATAAATCGTATTAATAACTCGATACGACATGATACGACAAAAATCTAAATAAATCGTATGACGGGAGCTATGCCTGAACTGGCCGCAAGGGCAGGCCACCAAAAAAAATTCGGACAGTGACATGTATACTTCCGCCTCCCTTTTGCCTTTATTTTTCGTTCCTTCCGGAGAATTTCTTGCAATGATTTGCCTCCGGAATCTTCTTCCCAGGTTCGTCCTCGACTCCTTGTCCCGTCATTACACTCCGTTGTTCTTCGTCTATGTTTCCATCGCCATGAGATCGACTCCGTGGTGGCCGTGTGCAGGTCGCACGCGCTAGTGCCGCAAGGAATCAGAGGCAGAGGACAACGGATCAGGTTTCCTGTTGTCAGATTGGTGAGATCTTTCGTTGCTGTTTGTTGTTCTTTGTGTTTCGAATTCGGTATCCGATTGTTTCGGATCGGCACCCTGATTCTTCTTCTTCTTCTTCTTCTTCTTCATCATCATCATCATCATCATAATCATGGTCATGTTCATGATGATTTGAGTTGCGGTTTACAGGAGACGGTGAGAGCCGAGCCATGCCGGATTGCTTTCGCCATGAATGTAAGGGCTGATTCTTTTGATTGGATTGGTTCTTGGTTTTGTCTACCGTTTTTTCAGTTGAAGTGTTTTGTTATGTATGTTGTCTGCTGCACGATTTTTCTCAAGTAGTCGTTTCTTTCTTTTCTGTTACCTTTCTTTCGTTGAGAATGCTTGATTCTTGTTTGAGGCTTTGATTTTGGATTAGATAAATCTTTTTCTAATCTATGGTTACAAAATTTGCCACTGCTGATGGGCCGATGGTCTATTTTACGTTATTGAAGCTCCACATTTCATTGTAGCTAAAGGAAAACAAGTCAGGGACTTCATTGTCAATGCATATAAATACGAGGCTTGATATGTCGCATGTATTAGTTTGCAACTATGTTTTGTTTTTTAAAATAGACAACTATATCCTTATCGTGTTTAAAAACCTGGAATGTCTGGGGTATTCTCTACCTTTTTTATATGATGAAATCTTTCTATCTGGAATTCATGTTACATAATAGAGAAAGATCAAGCTTCTGTTTGAATGATTTCTGTCTCTCATTACGAAGTTCTGTTGATACTTGCTATTCTTGCTAGTTTGTTTTTATACTAAAGAAATCTAAAGTAACAAATAAAAATGGTTTCTCTAGGAACATTCAGGTTCTACTTCAAGTACTGAAAAGGATACCACCAGCTTCATTGATAAAGAAGAGGATCTGAAATCTGAGATTTATAGTCATAATATGACAGAAGCAATGGGTGAAGGTATCTTTGGTTATTGATCTTATGGGAATCAATGATAGCAGCTTTAACTCCTTTTCATAATTTACCTTTTTCAGAGAATTTTCAAAATATTAAGTACGTGTGACTTTCTAATATGTTCTATTACATTATGTAGAGCTGATGTATAGGCATGAATTAGGAATGAATTATAATTCCATCTGTCCCGATTTGATTGTTGGTTCATGCTTACAGGTAATATCTTTTAAATAATACTAAATAATTAGCTCCGTCTGGTACTATTATGCAATAAGCTGTCTTATCTCATTACAGACTCTGGAAGATGTTGACAAACTACGCAAAATAGGAGTCAAAACCATATTTTGTTTGCAACAGAATTCAGACCTTGAGTATCCTCATTGAGCAAAATTTCTAATTTTTCGAGCTATTGCTATGTATGTGGCTTAGTAGTAGAGTTGGACATTTACAAAATAGATTCTACTATCCTATAATCATGTTGTCACATAGGTTTGTTTTGTGTCTCTTGTTGTTAGATTACTTAACTATTGACAACAGGTACTTTGGGGTTGATATCAATTCCATACAAAAGTATGCAGAAAGCTGTGATGATATTAAACATTATCGTGCAGAAATCAGGTTAGGAGCCAACAGGAAACTTTAATGATATCATAATTATGCATAGAAACAGTTTCCACCATCCTCAGTATCATCATTTTGTTTGCTCAATACCTGTCCGTGAGACTGTAAAACAAATATACCACTCACACTTGAGAAGAAGCCCACTATTAGAAAATGATGATCAAATGTTGTAACTTGGTTTGTAACTTATATTGATTGGATGCTATTGTATATTTTTAGTTCTTTCAAGGGAGTGCATGATTTGTCGTCATGTCAAATTTACCAACATGGGGTTGGAACATGCTGTAAGTTGGTGTTTTTGAGAATCTGAGATATTGGTTGGATAGTGGAAGACATACTGTTGAGCAACCATCAAAACTTCTTGCTTGAAAGAATTACACTCTGATCTACTTTGTTATTTTATTATTCTTGAGGGAGGGTATTATTTGAAATGGAGATATCATTTGGTATTGGAATTTCTATTAGTCTATATTGAGTGAAAATTTAAAAAAAAACAATAAACTCTATTTTTTTTGGTAGAATGATACAAACTCTATTTATTCTGTTGTTTTCATAAAATCACCTCCATGTGTATCAACTAGATGCATTATTTTTTGTTGAGCGGAAAATTAGATGCATTATTGATCATTGAAGAGATTAAAATTCAACGTGCTACAAGTCACATGACTTTTCTTTTGTTTGTCATCATGTTTGTGTCAACATGCTACTTGTCTTAATGATTGCTACAACACAAACAGGGATTTTGATGCATTTGATTTGAGGATGAAACTTCCTTCTGTTGTGGGAACATTGCACAAAGCTATCAGTTGCAATGGGGGTATTACATATATACATTGCACTGCTGGTCTTGGTCGAGCCCCTGCTGTTACAGTAAGTCAATTTTTTATAGCTCTTTTGCATATTTGTCATGAATGGAACAAGGGGTACTTATGTATTGTATATCTATATGTGGCTCAATCTTCTTCTGTTTATGGAAAATTTAAAGTTTCAAATTTTGCAGTGTCCTATCAATCATTTTTTTATGCCATGGTGCAATTAATTGTTGGCTGAACATATTCTTCTTATTCTTTCTAATTCACTGCCTAAAAATGGGTCCAGCACTGTTCAGTTAAGACTATTATGTGGCTTCCAATACACTTTTTCCCAAAAATCTCATACCTATTATGTTAAACTGTGTCCTAAATATCTTCTTTAAAAAAAACTTAAATTGAGAGCAATCCAATTCGAGCAAGTAAAAATCTGTCATGGCTATAAGGAAAGTGAATTGTTTTTTCAAATTAAATTGAGTTCTGTTCCAAATTTTCAGAGGTTAACCAATGTCTAATAATGATAATGGAACTTATAGGTGACACTAGGAAAGTAGTCAGATAAGCCTCCTATCATGGTCCTTGTCTAGTGGCTGGTTGTGCTATTGTAAAGGATTAATGTGCAAAGATCAGCAATACTTCCAGACAATATGTTAGTCTGTGTGAAGTTAAGTAAGGTTGTTCCTGAGTTTCATTGGCCCAGTTTTCTATTGTCATGTACTTGCACTAGAAATTTATGTGAGTCTTCTGGAAAAGCATGTAATGATGCGTTTAGCTAGTTTTAACAGATTCACCTAGATGCTAATATAAATGGTCTTACTTTGGATATCATACCATGCTTCTTAAAGTTTTATTTGCCACTTGTAGAAATATTTTGTTACTTGCATTTTAATTGATATTTATAAATGATCATATGATTGAGCCACACATTATGCATCTCAGAAACGCATTTTTCAGTCTTAAATTTAATTACCTGCTGAAATACATTTCTACAGTTGGCATACATGTTTTGGCTTCGAGGCTACAAACTTCAGGAAGCACATGAGCTATTACTGGTATGTCTTGTGTCATTTTTATTCAAATCCGACCCTTGAAATTCCTTGGTGAGGAGGATGTGAAATGATACATGTCTTTTATAATTACTTTATTGGTAAACACCATCTTAACATTTGATAGATATGTAATACATTATATTATAGGGCCTGGTTTCCTGTTCTTAACTGTGGAGTCATTTTGCATCTTTGCTTTGCAGAGTAAACGTCCTTGCTGTCCAAAACTGGAAGCCATTAAGAGTGCAACTGCTGATATTGTGAGTTCTATATGTTATTTCATAAATATACAAATTTTGTTTGTCAATCTGAAGTGGAAAGGTGAAAGTCTATAAATATATATTGTATCTCTAGAATTTTCTTTGAAAAAGTGCATCTATAAAAGGAAAAACTTAGTACATGATGTTTCCATCAATTTAAGAGTTGGAGAGGGTCCCAATTGAGCATAGCATTGCTTTCATAAATTAAGAGACCATTGCCTATCCTATCCTGAAAAATTGTCAATCAATGAATGTCTTTCTGGTGATGTCTGAAGTCATTGCATCATACAATTTTATTTGGTTTCGATTTATTTTTTATTCATGATTTGTTCGAACCCACGACATCTAAATCAAAATATAGCAACATTTCTGTTTTGTCAAGGTTCACCCTCAAATTTAGTTATACCACTTATACGCTTATACCAACATCTATGTTTATATATTATCAGTTTTCCTTGTTATGTTCTAGTTTCTTTTGATTATGTTTATATATTTCATGATTATTTTATTACTCTAATAGTTTTATGAGTTTCTTCATCAAATCCAGTGGACTGGATGATATATGTGTAGATATGCATTGTGGACTCATATATTTATGGTCAAACAAAATTTTTATTCACTACTAATTTACTGTTTCTTTTTCTTTTATACTTCAAGGAATTAATTTATAAATCATGTTTATTGTTTCTTATGATTTGTTCATGTTGGTTGTGTCCAGTCAATTAATGCCTGCTCATATTTCATCCTTGCATTTCTATTCCTGTCTTATTCTATTGCACTTTAGTTGTTTGTGCTTCCTCAATAATGTACTTACAATTAATGCTATCAGTGCACTTTGCATTAAGAAGTTTTCTGTATGCTTTGATTCATTGAAATACACATTATTGTGTATTCATTATTTTATACATACTCATACACTAATTGTACGGTTATGTAAAATAGCATGCTGATGTACTTGCAATTTTTTCATTTATTAAATATATTTGAAATTATATGTATGTATGTATGTATGTATGTATGTATATAAATATGCATGTCATGTCATATAGTGATATTATTTAAATTCCCTTAAAAATTCTTATATTTGTATGATGTACACTGATTAAGTTTTCACTTGTGACAATGGATTGTCAAAAGATGTCAACATCTAGGAAAATTGATTTTAACTCCAAGTGTTCTCCAGTCTGATCAAATTTTTCCACCTAGTGATTTTTTTTTTTGTATTTTACAATTTTTTATCCTCTTTCAGGTTCTTGATGACTTCTTATTAGTTAAATATTTTTTCCCTCACAATATATTTTCTCATATTATTATTCTTTGGTGATGGAGATATTAGTTATTGCACATATATGACTGAGGTAGCAGCACAATGCTTATTTTGAAAGATTCCATTTGCAGCTCACAGGTTTTTCCAAAAAAAATGTCAACTTGATGTGGGAAGGAAGTAGCTGTTCAACAGTTGAAGTCTCTGGGCTGGATATTGGGTGGGGGCAGGTAAGCTTAAAGTAAAATATTTCAATTAGACAGCTTGCTCATGGGTACTACAGTAGTTGACAATGGCTATCTATAAATATTGGCATGTCCTCTAGTTAGCCTTACTGTGAGTTTCACTAATCATACGTGATTTTGTTCTGTGTTCCTGAATCATCACCCTGCAATGATAAGTAAGCCATAATGTAGATCAACCACTAAAGATTTAAGAACATCCATCTCTACAAGGAGAGGCTTGTTTATTATTATTAAACGTGTTCAATTGATACTAAACAAATCTTTTATGATGTCATCTAATGAAATATTTCTGTGCAATTTATTTAAAAAATTCTGTACATTATCTATTCTAGGGATTAGAGTTTCTTTTTGCATTGTTCCTTACCTGTTTTCTCTTCTGCAGCATTACACTCTCATATGCAGACCAAAGTTGGTCTGTGGTCAGTCCTTTTGTCAAACAATGTAAATCTTTATGTTGTTTATGTGATTATTTTGTTTGTCTTGTTGTCTGATGTCTGCGACATTTTGCCTCAGAATTAGAAAAATGATTAAACAATGTTTATATCCACAAATGGCAAACATAAATTTTGTATTTCGAATCAAACTTGGTGTTGAACAAGGGCTCATTTGAAGTTCTGTTGAAATTAAAATGTGCTCAAAAATTTGTCCAAATCATTTTAATCTCATTCAAAAAAAATATCAATCTTGTATCAGCCATCTCATGCAAGAGTTCCATCTTGGAAAGTGGAGTCAAGGTAGCTTACCATTTCCACAATAAACAAATTGGAATCTATGTTGAATGTAGAGCTTAAATTTGCATGACTTGATCTGTTTTACTGAAAAGGTCTGTGGTATTGTGTATAGCCCTATGGATTCTGTTTCCATTCTTGATTTGTGTTTTCATAGTTTTCCTTTTGTCATTAGCACTTTTTGTGATGGTTTAATGTTGATTCACTTGGTCCATAGAAATGGAATTCTTGAAAAGAACTGTGTCATCGTACTTATGTGTCAGGTGTGTCAGGCACTGCCTCAAGAGAGAAGAAAAGAAATGAAATTATTTGCCTTGATAACTAAAATAGAAGAATACCATAGGAAAGCTACATGCCATGTTTGTTAAAATCTTATCAAGCTTATTCTTTTTTCTGTCATGATATCCATCTTTTGCTGTTTTCAGAGAAATCCTTTGAAATATGATGAAGGGAAACAAGCATGGACTCTTGAAAGGGAATTGCCAGTAAGTTTGATCATTCTTTTACTAGACAATGAATTTCACAATATAAACTTATATTTTGTTTCATCAACTAATGTTTCTTCACGATTTTTGTGGAGTTTCATTGGTGAAGCTTCCTTTTGTGGTTTTTTGTTGAATTTTCACGTGTAAGCTGTTTCTTTCATATTACTCACATACAAGTAGTTCTCTTGAATTTTTTGTTCAGTTTAGGTTTGAAGCCACGTTTTATCTACATAGGTTCTCAATCTCTTTACAAACTTGATATGCTTTTGTGACAAAGATCGTAAATGGTACCGATGAAATCACTTAGAAGCAATGATGATTGAAGGAATGGTGGTTGGATGAAGATATTTGCACGTCAAGCTGTAAGGTCTTCAAGTTCAACAATACAAATAAAAAAAACTTGACCTTAGCATTCTCCCCCAATTCCACACTAATACTCTCCAACTAGATTGGACTAGGCCAACCATGACCCACTAATCTCAACATAAAATAATAAAACCCCTTGACTTAAATTAAGTTTTGTTATATCACACCCTAGCAAAAAAAAAAAAAAATCACCCCCTAGCCAAAGGAGAGACCATCGTCAAGGCCAGGGAATTGCCGCTCCTCTCACATAGTTGGTGCCTCGTCTTCCCTAGTCCACTGGACACAAGTGTGGGTGTCACATTGCATGCTGCTCCAGGCTATTGCATGGTTCCCTATTCACCATTGGATAAATTATAGGCATTTTTGAGTTGGCCACTTACGTAACCAGTCTCACTTTCCTGTGCAATTGAGACACGTGGTAGAATGGATGAATGTGCGATTCCAAAGGCAACTTGAGTTGATAAGCAACCTTCTCAGCCTATGCCTCCACTTGGAAAGGTTCGTGAAATTGAGCTGCCAACTTTTGAGACGATCGTGTCGTTACACGAGGTTAACGATATGGCTGTAGTTTCAAATAAACTCAATTTGTTAGGATAATACCCTTTTTGTATTATGTAAACATGTATTGTGTTTTGATGAATTCAAAAAGGAAGTGAATATGTTGTATAGATTATATATAGGTTGATAAGGAAAGTCTTAAAGACCTGAAGAAGCTGATAAAGAAGCAACAATTTTGAAAACTTAAAGAACACATAATGAATCCAAGTGAAGAATATGAAGGCTTGAAATATGTAAAACTATATAAAGGGAAAACTCAAGTCAAGAAGGAAAATGAAGGGCATATAAAGACTTGAAGACTTGAAGCCTTGTGTGTGTGCTTGTTTTTAAGTTAATTGATGTGCTCTTGCTCTAGGAAAATATAGACTAGGACATGCATTTACATATACCTTCACACAACACCTAGTATACACACTTAACATCTTTTAAGATGTCCAGAGAAAAATAGGTTAATGATCTTGCATTGCATTAGTTAACCTAGTATAACCAAAAGGAAAACTTGTTTAAGTGAAAATCTGATTAACATTTCCAAGGAATGGATTAACAATTTTTACTAGACTTAGGTTAATAGAATTTTAATAACTTTTAGACTAAAGATCGTTATAATGATCTTATGTCCTTAACCCAATTTAGATTGAAAAACAAAGGGTTCAGTTTTGACACAAATTCAAATTAATTGCTATACCTTTCGTTAACCCAAATTTGTAACATTCATTCAAGTAAGTTTCAGATCATGGTTCGGTACACCAAATTACCCATATTCTTAACCTGACCTTTTTGATTGTTAACAATTGAAAAATTGTTAACCTAAATTTGTTGGGCGACTAGTAATTAGAACCTTACTATAAATATATGACATTATCCAACTAATCAAGAATCTTTTTACACTTTAAACTCGTACAATCTTAAAGCATGTTTTCAACCAAAGCTGTTATTGAAGATCATTTTCAAGCTCTTGTAAGTGCATAAAGCTTAAAATCTTCATCATTTGCATCTCTCACAAGCAAGGACAATTTTAAGTGTACTTAAACTAGTTTGAGTTGTGTTGGTCACAAATTTCATGGTTGGTTTGCGCTTGTGTTTGTACCATAAAACACAAATGATTTCACTTTCTGTGATTGAGAGTGGTTGGTTTAAGAGTTTGATTTTAAACTCTTGTCGATTAGGATGTCTCACCATAAACACCTGAATTTGTATTGGTTGGGGGGTGCAACCAAAAACTCCTATGTAGTGGGTTAGCGTGTTGAACCATAAACACATAACTTGGTAATCTATTTATAGTAGATTAGTGTAAGTTCAAACTTGTATAGTTTAGAGGTGAATGTATTGATTTTGGGAACCATCTAAAATTCTTCTGTGTATTCATTTCTGCATTTTATTTGTTGTGATTATTCTAAATTGACAATAAGCACATATACACACTATTCTCCTCCCCTATAATGGCTAAACCAATCCTTACACAATCTCTTACGTCAAACTGTTCTTCATGAAAATGTTAGTTGGCCATTTAATTTGCGCATTTAAGTTGTTCAGTATTCTTTGGAACAATGCATCTCTATCCTTTAATTCGTTATCTACTGCTGCCACCCTAGTAGTCTCTAGGACATACGCCAATGTTGTTGGTGGTTTGATCTTATAAAGCACCTCAAAGGGAGAGAAACCTGTAGATCCATTATTGTACTAGTATTCCGCTCAAACAAGCCATCTCTCCCATTCATAAGGATGCTGAAAAGTAAAACAGTGCAAGTAAGTCTCTAAAGTGCAATTGAGATTACTAGGGTGATAAGCTGAGGACATACATAATTGGGACCATTGTGAACACATAAGATCCTTCCATAAAGAACTAATAAACAGTGAGTCACAATTACCTACAAGAGATTTGGGCATGTCATGTTGCTTGACCACATTGTCAATAAAAGTTCGGGCTACATCTCTTGACATATAAGGGTGTTTAAGTGAAATGAAGTGTCCATACTTGGTGAATCAATCTACCACCACCAACATACATGTTCTCCCCTTAGACGATGGCAACCCATCAATAAACCTATTGGTGTGATTCTAATAAACCTATTAGGGTGGTGCTGCACTTCACTTGTTGGCAAATGTCACACTTGTGGATGTACTTCAGGTCACAACGCCAACCCTTCCAATACACATTAGGTTTCATTTACTGTGCACTCTTTTCATACTTTGAATGGCCCGTTGTGAGTGTGTTATGTGACATTTTCTCGAGACGGAATCAATGCACACTTATGATATGTCACAACTACCTAATTGTAGCACATATAGATCCAAACAAATTAGGGTTCCTTCCACCATGATCTTCACATTAAGATAATAACCCTCGCACTTGATGAATGAACCTGATGCTAGTTCCACCATCAATCTGCTCCTCTAGCACACCATGAGGGTCATGCTAGTTCTCTCCTTCCACCATGATCTTCACCTTTTTTTCTTTTTTTTAGCACCAGTAATTTAAGTGTTGTAAGATTTTGTTGACAAAGTTATGAGTGCTTCTTTCATCCACCGTCACTGTAATATCTTTTCTTACATACTTGCTCTATAATCACATCATGTTCGGGCATTCACCCCCCATCACTGTATGTAATTTGTAGTGGTGGTTCTTTGTTTGCAAGCACCATAATCTCCTCAACTAGCTCAAGTTCCTCTTCATCATCCGAGTCTTCCCCAGCAATAAGTGCATCTTTTTTTACAAACATGGTTGCAATGGAATTTTTCATTACTCTTACTCCTTTTCTCGTTGCTATTCGTCCCTTGATAATCGTGCAACCCTTGTTGGTGTGAGTCCTCTCTATTTTGCTAACTAGAATGTAGTCGAACCATCCACTGTTCTTGCCCAACATAGTCACCAAACCCATCAACTAGCCCTGACAACCCCTGCTTTGTTCTTTCCTGTTGTCGGTGCCCCACTTTTTCGGTTGGGGAGAACTCCCCTTTCACCTTGCTGCCACCCATTTGGGCAACAACCAACTTGCACTCCACCATTGCACCACCTAGTGCTTCATCTTTGTGCATGCTTCTTACAACTTTGTGAGGGAGAAGGTGTTAAGAAGATCAACTAGTTGCGCAGACTTCACCTTAAAACGAAACTTTGAATGCAGCCCTCCCATAAAGCACAACATCGGTGCACATTCTAACTTTTTAGTGACCTATGTCAAAAGGGCAAGAAAATATTGCACATATTTTGCAATAGTCCCTTGTTGGTTAAGCTTGAAAAGTTGCTCACGATAGTCTCTCATGGGGTTCTCATCAAAGTAAGCAATAAGGTTGTCCATCATGTCTAGCTAGAGGATGTCCTTGTAGTTGCTCGCAAGGGAGTTAACCATTGGGTCGCAATTCCTTGCAAGTGGATGGAGGTGACCGTGACGCAATCCTCTAGTTTGATATGATGTAACGTTAGTAGGCACTCGATTGTGTGACCCCATTTCAAGGGATTGTTGGAATCATTGAAGGTGGGAAAATTGATTTTTAGATTTGGGAAGCTTCGATCGGTCATCCTTCCTCTCCATTACCAATCGACCACACCACCCTCATGTGACGATTCAATGATTCTTGGGTGCATTGTCGACTATGCGCTCAATGTTGCCATTTGCCTTTCCAATATCATCATCTGAGCACCATCTTCTTGTTGAGCCTTTACAACAACTCAACCATTAATGGCTCCCTCTCCCCCATGTTCCCCATTTTTGACCAAGATGCAATGATGATATCCTTTGATACCAAATTTGACAAAGATCGAAGATAGTATATGTGAGATTGTTTGAAAGCAATAGTAATTGAAGGAATGGTGGTTGGATGAAGATATTTGCACTTTGAGTTGTAAGGACTTCAAGTTAACCAACACATCATAAAAACGTAACTCTAGTTTTTGCCCCCAATTCCATAGTAATACTCTCCAATTGGATTGGACTAGGCCAATCATAGTTTTAAAAATATCACTGCAAGTGCTGTTGACCCTTGGGAGTCGAATGAGCAGAGGAGAAGTTTTCTTTCCTTAGACACCTTTGTCGACTATAAGGGAGATCCATTTGAACCCTAATGGAACACCCTACATGTCCATTAGGGCCTACACTAGTCCTTTTGTTTTGCCGACCTACATCCCTAATAGGCCATTAGGGACCTAGCTGTCTCTCCAATAGGATCCTTGTTGGGTTGCAGGGTCCATAGGAGATTTATCGTTCTGCTCACCTACATGGTGTGAACACTACACCCTTGGTTCAGCCAAATGATGAACGGAGCCTAATACTTTTATTGGACAAGAGGGCTTGCTGACCTAAAGGAGTCATTGTCATCAAGGAATATGCATTGGCAAACTTCTTTATGGTCCTTTTGTTCTTTCCCTGATGCACCAGGGGAGACAAGAGCATTGTTGGTTAAGTTATGCTTGATCGAACCTTGAAAAGTTGTCAGACTTTACCTACCTTTTCATCATTTTTTGTATAAAGGTGTGACTTTCCTTAAATGGTTCTGGCGGTTAGTTCTAGCCTTTTCATTGGTCACGACCAATACGAGGAGGCATAGGACATTGGTTAAAAAACCTACTTTTGCTTCGAGGGAACAGCACACCAATAGACATCTATATATATATTGCGACATCAGCATAATAGGGATATACCAATTTGTATTTGAGTAGAGCTCATTGGGACTTTATGTCACCTTGCACTTCCAATCCTCCAACTTTCGAGCATTCGAGCCACTACAGCACCCTTCGAGCTTTCGTAGGTGAGACCTCCAACCTAAGTTTGACTTGGTGGGAGGGAGAGCCATCCCTCCCCCCTGGTGTGCTTGTATCCTGGTACACTATATAGGTGCTTTCCAGGTGATGGATAATGCTATCTACACCTGACTTTTATGGATCTTACTACCACGAAGGAGTTTTGCATTGTGTCATTTTAGGTGGCTTTGCATGCATTTTCTTTTGTTCCTCTTTTGTGCATGAATCCTCATGCATCTCTCTCTCTCTTTTGCGGACCTCATGTATGAATCCTTGTGTAAGGAGCATCATGACCCAACTTGTGCACAAAACCTTATATGAACCTTCGATGAGCATATTCCCACATGCTTCTTATTCTTCTTACTTTCCGTCGTAGTTTGCGCATTCGACCCCTGATGAATGCTCATCATAGTCTGGTCCCTTTGTTAAGGTTATCAGTAGACTACTTCCAGACGTCTTTTCGCTTTTAATTCTAGGGTTTTGAACATGAATCCTTGCTTGGCCCTAGGTCCTTTCCTTTCTTTCGTATGATAAGTGGTTGCACCAAGGCAAGGTTTTTGTCTCTTGTCATGTAGCTACAAGGTCATGCAATCACCAACTAACTTCATTTGCATGAGTACCCGTCGTAGTGGGGAGGCCAACCATTGGTTGGGTTGGTTGGGGTGCCTAACACCTTCTTCACTAGTACCCTAAGTTCCTTACCTTATTTCTCTGTTTTTGCAGATCCCCTTTCTTTCCTCTTTCTTTTTCTATCTCTCTCCTTATTTTGCTAGAGATGACTAATCTCCACCTCTTTGAAGGGTATGCTCCCTTCAACCTAGGCTTTCCTTGTTTTCTTCTTCTTATAAAAAAAATAAGGTAGCAACTCCCTTTTTTCCCTACTTGCCAAATCAAGTCCCTTACTCTATGATCCTAGGATCGTTCCTAGGAGGGAAGGTTACAAGTGCACAGTGTCAAATGTAGTTCTGATAAATATAGGTTGTCTTCATAGAGATTTGGAAATACTAATTGATGGAAAAAAATTTAAAAAACTATAACTACTAACTAAAATTTTAAGTCCTAAAAATGCTAACATAGCTCACTATATTAAACTAGTGATTCAAAATAGTAGAACACTAAATAAAAAAAATAAACTACACAAAAATAAAAAACGTAAAAATAAAACCACAAAAGAAATAAACATGTTCACACACCCACTGACGAATATCAACACAACGCGCACACACGCACTCACATGGAAAATGCAAATGGCACATAAATCACAACACTGAAACAAGAGATTTACATCCACTAAAATATGATAGAAAAGATTAAGATATGTTTTGTATTGATTTTGATGAAAAGTTTGTAGGTATGCAAAATAGTAATAAAGACTAAATAAAAATTCTATCTAAAGACCGTCTTCCACTCCTCCCTACAAGAAGGATAACTCTTCACCGGTGCAACTCTTCGTTCATCCTTGTACAGCTACAGCCCTTGTGCCCTCAAGTTCTCACCTCCATTTTCTTCAACACTTAAAAGTAGCCCGGCTGATGATGGAGAAGACTAGAGATCACTTGCACCACAGCCACACAGAGGGACAAACTTGGGAAAGGGAGCACTGATGGTTTTTCCTTGGTTGCTTGTTGCTAGTTGCCAAAAGGGGTGAGAGATGAGAATGGATATCCCCTTGCACGTAATCCTAGGTGGAGTTTTTATAGGTTGACTTGAAAAATTGCAACATCACTCCATAAGTTAATATAATTTATATTACAATAATTAGTTTTCAACTCCCTCTTCTAATCTCTTAGTCACAAGATAGAAAATGTGGGTTACTTCAATGAGATTATGCTTATTTGATACTCTTTTACAATAAACCTCTTGTAATTTAATTTAACCTATAATATCTGCTAAGAACAAGAATAAATACTTGTGAAGCACTATAGTCATCAAGAAACATTGTCTTGTATGTTGAGGAAGAAGTACTAAATGATCAAGTGCAATAGTAAGGGATCCTGAAATTGACCCTAAAATCATTCTATTTAATGTAGTATAGAGTGATGATACAATTATAACATAGTTAACAATATTACGACATAAGTTGTGTTTGGTGTTGGATTTTACAGCTCTGGAAGTGGAAAAAAAACAACCATTAAAGTTGTACTTATCAAATAAGAAAAAGATACATTGATTTTTGGGTCACTTGACAAGATAGCAAGGATTTTTATTTATTTGTATTTGTTTTAACATTTACATAAAGTATGTAGAATAGTGAAATTATATTTTTTAATGTTAATGTGATTGAAGATCATGATGAAAAAATATAAAAATATATATTGGAAAACTCCCATGTCATTATGACTATAGGAGTGATTGTCGTAACCAAATGGAGCCATAGAATTGAATACCAGAGGCATGACATCTTTGTCATCATTATCTTATGATTGTGCATGATTGTGCAATGTCAATTAGAATGAATTTGAGATTCATTTATGTTTTTAGATTACAAATTGCCTTCAATGATTTATTTGGTGCAAATTTTGACGAGTTGCTTTCCACAGCTTGACACAGTTGCATGATTACCTTGTATCGTTATTTACCAACACCAAATGTCCTTACTTTATGTTGGTTGGTAGGAAGGGAAATACGAATACAAGTACGTCATAGATGGTGAATGGAAATATAATGTGAACGAGCCAGTGACAAAACCTAATAGTGATGGCCATGTGAACAACTATCTTCATGTAAGCACTTCCTTCTCATGTCCTGTACAAATTTCCACGAGAACACTGCTTGTTTTTTCATTGAAATAAATTGAAAATAATGATTCTTCATCTTTGACCTTTTCCAGGTGCATGATACTGACAGTAGCATGGAGACTATGTTGCAGCGGGAGCATGTAATGGGTGATGGCATTGATCTCTCGATGGAGCAAGTGGGTATTATCAAAGATTTCTTGGAATCGTCCTCCAAAGACTTCATGTGGTAAATTTTTTGCGTTGGCGATGAGCATCAAAGTGCAGATAATTGCTCTACACGAACGCACAAAAGACATCATGTAGAGTTGGAAAGTGTGGTCCGTGCATGTGTAAAGTTGTATAAGTTAAAAGTAAGGTATCCTAATCTGTTAATGTCTAGTAATTAGCTGGTTGCTTGTCAGTGTGATAAAAAAAAGTCGGTTTCTCGTAAGGTTATTGAAGTTGTAATTACTTGGTTACTTGTCATTGTAAGGCTATTGCAGTTAAAATTCATTAAACATTTTTGTAATGGTTTTCATCTTTTATAGAAAGTCTACAAGGCAAGGAGATCGAGGATTCTCCATTGCGTGCGGCTGGCCATCCTCTACCTTGATCAGAAGTATTTCATCTCATTTCATTTTCTTTTCCTTTCTCCTTTTCTCATCTCCTTCTTGTTAACTCACAAACGTAGAAACTCTACTTTTGTAGATTTCTTCCACGGCATAGATATGATCGTGCTCATCAAACTGAAGAAACGCCAAAAGCCTTGTATGCACCGACACAAGAGAACTGAAGATTGGTATGTAGATTTAGAAGCTTCAGCACATATGATAGCTAATCTGAATGCTCTTGAAAATTCTCGTTATTGTACAAAAGATAATGAAATCATCTTGGCAAATGGTGTAGGAGTTTCAATTAATAGAATTGGTAGAACGACTATCATTACTTCTCATAAAAACAGAATTAATCAACCTGATGTATTTGTCTACAACTATTTATATTTTAAATAGAGTTCCTACTAAGAGCATTGTTTTAACTTCACCTTCTGTTGCATTGTTTGGTAATCAACCTAACTATTATTCTTTGAAAAGTTGTGGCTGAGGTTATGGGATTATGGTAAAAATAAATTTAGTGATATATCTCTTGACTGCCTTGTGTGTTTATTGGTTCAGTGCAAAATATAAAGGTTTTAAATGTCCTTTTATCCTTCAACTCTCAAAATTTTTGTAAGTAGGCATGTTATTTTTGATGAGAATACTTATCTGTTTCATAATTTCTCTTTATTGAATATACGACTTTGTACAAATACTGAATTCAGTTCTTTCAATGAGTGGATAAATTATGTTGTCGGAGACAAAATTGAGGACAATTCTGATGTTGATATTAATGATTTAAATCCTTCTAGTCCATCCTTTGACTTCAAGAGCATTTGAATAACACATATGGTGACTTTGCAGAAGACATATTCTGAAGACATTAGTAACATTGTAGTCTTTATGCGAATTAATGAAGATATGCAGATGCTTCATCATGCATGATTCAACACAACAACAACGTAGTGATGCTATTGAAAAAAGTTTACATGTCATTTCTAAAATTTCTTCTAATTTTGAGTATATACATGCAAGGTCAATGTCACAATTTGGTATTACTAAACTTAATTTTAAATATGCCTTCATTAATACTTGTAATCTAACTTGAACTCTATCAATGTTCTTTTTCCAAAACAGCAGAATCTACCAAATTAAACACTAAATTCTCCCATAATTGGAAAGTGGAAAAGGAAAAAGAAAAATGGAGTCGCTACATAGTCTACTAGAGGGAAAAGGAAAAAGAAAAATGGAGTCGCTACATAGTCTACTAGAGGGAAAAGGAAAAATTTATATGTTGTTGTAACATTGCATTTATAGATCAAGTGAAAACCACTAAACTAGACTTTAATCCTCATAATCGGAAAGAGGAAAAGGAAAAGAGAAAAATTAGAGTTGCCACCTATTCTAATTAAAGACTAAACTAAGAAAACATATATGTCATGTAGTCCCTAACCTAATGGCTTAGAGATCCAACTAAGAGCTTCGGGTATACTTAAGGAAATTATTAGCATCGTTAAGTGCTCAATTACTTGACATCTCAACTATCTCTAAGCGAATACAATTTCTTAAATGTGTCCTAATGGTGCTTAAGTGTATTAGTTATGTGTCTTAAGGCTAAATATGTCTTAAGTTAGATGACATAGGTTTATCCTTCTTCCCAAAAGGTCAAATGAGGAAAAAAGGATATTAAGTATGATGATTATCTTCCTTAATTACCTTAAGTAAGAAGAAAAGGTGAGAAAATCACTTTTTTTCCCAAGAGATGATGCAAGGGTAATTTAAGCCTTAATATCCTCAAGTGATCATGAAGGAGATACTCTAAGGTCATGTTTGCTTACAAAAGTCCAGCAGCCTTTACGATAGGCTGTTAAAGCTGATAAAGTATTTAATAAACGACTATATGTCATATAGTACTGCATAGTATCAACTACCTATATACCATTAAATCTCAAACAAATGTAACTCTAACTCTAACTAACAATAACTCTAACCAACTTCAACTATAGTACAAGAATTGGAGTTACAAACAAACGTGGCCTAAGTGTCCTTAATCAAAGTGTGAAATGGTCTTCCAAGTGATTATGGAAGAAAACAACACCTAAGTGGACAATTCTCATTAAGTAAATATAATGAGAAGGTAATCAAAGTGTACTTAAAACATTATGCATGTGAGTCACGTAATTGTTAATCAAACAAGCAATCAAAACAAACATAAAAATAAAATCTAGAGTATCCTTAATGCTAAATTAAGGGATATGTCATGTCATTAGAATTTCATCTTTAAGTAATTTAGACTTTGGAGCTTATTCATGGTGGGCCTCCATGCAATCCCAAATGATCCAATTAATTTTGTGTGTATTTAAGGATTTATTAGGGTTAAAATCATTTAATGCAATCCTAAAATGAAAATAGTCATTAAAAATAACGTAAACCCTAGATTCTAATGTGCATGATTTTACTAATCCTATATGGGCTTAAGCTAATGCACGCTTAGAGAGGAATAAGATAAGATAAAGGAATCCATTACTAAATTCTGATTTAGAGTATTGAAAATCAAAGATGACCTATCAATAACAATAAAATTTCTAATCTAGATAAAATCAATTCTACATTCAAGTCTCATACTCTCATCATTCAGGCCCATAAGAAACGGGAAGGTTTTTTCTCTTGATTTTCTTTATCCTACGCATCGGAACGGTGGCTGCTAGTGCTGGACAATGGCTGCAGATGGAAGGTAGAAAACGGGTAACGACGAGGATTTGGAAGAAAATAGAAAACTATTTTTTCTATATTGTTAAACTAGGGTTCAAAGGGTATATATACCTAAATAACATCAACGGCCAAGATACAGAAAAGATATCCAACGGGTAACAAGGATAGACTTATAATAGTAAAGAAGGAATAATTTTAACACTCCCTCTCAAGTTGGGGGTTGTAAATAATGTTGAGCTACAAATAAATTTCTATCATCAAGTAAATTGATTACACAATTCCCACACTTCATTCTTTTTCATAGAATCAATTTCATCATTCATTGTACTGAGCTACAAATCTTTTTCTTGTGACTCAAGCACATCACTATATGTTAAGGGTTCCGTGTGAATTTCCTAATCTATATCAACTAACATACATAAAAGCTCATAGAAATATAAATGATAATTATTCATTCATGAAGGTTGTAATCTCATTCTCTTATTCCCAATGAGAGCTTGTGGATTATTTTAATCTTCCATGTTCCTAAATATTAAGTTGTTCCTCCTGCTCAATTCTAGAAGTTAATTCCATTGAATCATTGAATAAATCATCTAACACTTATAAATGTTCTTCCTTTTCTTCAAAATTTTCTAGAAAAGTTGTATTTCTATATTTAATGATTCCATTTTCCTTGTTGAAAAATCTATAACGAAATTTTTTTTCACAATATCCAATAAATCTACATTTTATGATTTTAAATTCTAACTTATCCCTAAGTGGTTCAAGAATAAGTACATGAGATTTAAAACCCTCATTTCCTTACATGACTTAAGTTGGGTTTTCTTTTGGTCCATAATTCATAAAGTGTACTCAAAATAGATTTGGTGGGAATTTTATTCAAAACATAATTTGCTATTAACATAGATTCTCCCCAAAATTCTTTATAGAGACCAGAATGTGATAACATATGCCCAACATAATTCATTAAAGTTATATTTTTCCTTTCTACCACACCATTCTACTGTAACGTATAAGACATTATAATTTTCCTTTTAATTCCATATTATTCACAAAATTGTTCAAATTCTTTTGAATTATATTCTCCACCTTTATCTGATTTTAGCATCTTAATATTCTTTCCAAATTGTTTTTCTACTTTGATTTTATATTTTCTTAAAACATGCTAATACTTCCATTTTATGAGATATTAAATAAACATAAGCAAAATCATTTATAAATGTCACAAAATATTCCTTTTTATTATAAATTCTTATACTTAGTGGACTACAAACATCTCAATGAATTAAGCCTAATAATTCATCCGATCTTATTCTCTTTTCAAAAGGTTTCTTAGTCACTTTTCCAACTAAATAATGTTGACATTTATCTGAATTAAAATTCCTTATATTAGGTATTAAGTTTAATTTTATTATTTGTTCCATTTTAGATTTTACAATATGTCTTAATCTAAAATACTATAAATCAAATTCAGATAAATAACACAAGGAATAACGATAAGAAATGGAGGTTGTGCAAGTGAGGAACGATCACGTGAGAGTGAGCGACAGTGGTTGCATGTGCGATGTAAATGGACATGTGGAGAGGCAAGGTCGAAGGGAGAACGAGCAGCGAAACTTGTACAAGAAATATACATAGGCATGGATGAGGTAGACGCCCAACGACATAGGCAATGAGACAAGGCTTGCATGCATAGAAAAGGGAAAGTCACGGAATCATAACAAGATTAGATTAGGACACTGATAGAACCAATTGAGGTAAAGTATTTTTAGGTTCCCTCTTCTTCTTTCCTCTTCACCTCTCTATTGCTACTCCACCCCAACCGCTCCCACATACACTTTGTTTTCTCTGGTAGACATGTCAAAAGTAGTGTTCGTAGTCACTTCCCTCTACAAATTAATATTAATTTCAACACCGCCAAAATCGACAAGTACTAATGCATTTTGGTTGGCTATTGATAAGCTTCTTTCTCGTCGATGTATGTACGCGAAAAACCTATATTTTGCTTATACCATGATATGATTAAATTAATTATGCATGATCGCAATTATAATGTACTTACTATCACTATAATTCTAATTAAAATACTACTTACATGGTTAACACGTGATGAGATTATATTAAAATATATTATAAAAACAAAAATCCGTAATTTACCATACAATTCATAGACTGCAAAATTTTTTATTATTATGAAAATCGTTTAAAATCTAACTCTTATGTGAGATTGTAGCTCTGTTTTGTTAACCAAAAATTACTCTCATAATTAGAATGATATAGGAGTTTTGTAATGTAATTTTTTTATATTTTTCATAGTAAACTTAAATTACATCAATGTTAAAAAGTATAATTTTATTATTCTACACATTTTATTTAAATATTAAAATAAATATAAATATTACAAATATAAATAAATACAAATTCTTATTATCTCCTATGACCTAAAAATTAATACATATTTTTTTATTTATAAATACAATTCCAAAAGTACTTTTTTCTATTTTCAAAAAAATCGATACCAAACATAGTTTATATTAATTTTTCGTAAAACCTGTCACATGAAAATAGTTGACTACAAAAAAAACCTTAGAATTTTTATTGTTTTAATTATATACATTATTAATCTGTAGTATATTCTACTATTATTTTTTCTGACGATGTATAATCTACTATTATTAAAATTTCAACTTAATATAAATTATATTAAATTTGGTGAGGAGAGAAAGTAATAATATTTATATTTGAGAAAGTCAGGGAAATACTTTTTTTACTTTTCGAAATTCGAGTACGTAAATATTAAAATTTTCAACAATTACATTTTTTAACTTTCTGGAAACACGCATTTATTCCTTATTAAATAAGTATTTCACGAAAAATGTCTACTCGGTAATGTCAACAAAATGAATATAACCGCAGTAATCATAATCAAATGCAATAATTTAGTTGATTAAAAATATGAATATTCGTAATTAATCTTAAAATTCAAATACCAGAAAATGTCAAAAAATATATACTCCGTGACTCTGTAATGTAGAAAAAATAATGGTGGGAACCATTATTTGAGTAGATTACTAGAGTAAATTAAAGGTGATGACTTGTCAATGATTTATTACATCCACAAATTAAGTAATTTTTATAATCACATCAGTTTCTAATGGGATTTGTGTCATGAAAATGATGAAAAAAAAGGTGAAAATTCAATTCTCATTATTGAGGCATTTGTGCACTTATTTATTTATGATTTTTTTTTTTCTTACAGAAATGTGATATATAAATAGGAATGAGAAATGTTTTTCCATCCCAACACTAAAAAAGGATAGAAAAAAATACTCATATTCACCATCTACTGAACAGTTGCTCTCTTCTTGTTTTACTCTCGTCTTTATTTGAAGTAAAGAAAAACTTTATGATTGTCATTATACGAAATCCTAATATCAAAATTTATAAATGAAAAAAATCTTATTTACAAATACAACCCTTAAATAATAATTAAAATTGAGCTTGCAGTGACTCCATCCAACTATGATCGATAGATTTACATCAAGAAATAAGAGTTGGGTGAAACGAAAAAAAGAAAAATGTAGAAATGGTAAAAGATGGAAGAAAAATAAAAGATGAAAAAGAAAAAAAAAGAAAAGGAGAAGAGGAGTTTTTTATGCACATGTTTGTTTATGTTATAAAAATATTTATTCGTGTAAGCATTACTTTTTACAAAGAGAATATTGAATATTTTAATTTACAAAAATATTTGATAATTTTTGTGTTAAAGTATTTTTAATATAATAGTATTATTTATTTAAAGTATAAGATTAAGAATCTTAAATATTAAAATTATTTACTTTCTAAAATTTTAATTCTAGTAAATTTTTATAATACACAAATACTTAAATTTTAAATTTTATTTATTATCCATCACGTATACAAATACCTTTAACTATAAATTTCTATTTTCTATCAAAAATTAAATTTCCATTATTTTTTCCCATCGTTACACAAAGGTATGCTATTAGAAAGAAAAAAATCCAGAAAATCAAAAGGTATGTTTAGTTTTAACTTTTTTTACCTTTTAAAATCATATTATTATTATATAAATTTTAACGTATAAATTTTTATCATTTAAATTATTATATAATTTTATATAATTCTCATTTTTGAAATTAAAAAAAAAAATTAACACCAAATGCCTAAAAAAAAAAGTTGTAAGGAAGGTTTTAAAAATAAAAATAATAAAAACTTTCTCTCGGCTGCAGTTCTCTGCTTCCAGCCACCGCGGATTCTGGAACAAAAGCTGCCTGAAGAAATCCCCAATCCCTCCGAATCCACCGGCCGAGACCAAGATCGAAGACCGCCAGCCGCCTCCGCCGCCTCCGCCGCCCACCTTCTGCTTTCTCCCCTTTCGCTTGTTTGGTTCAGTCAAAGCGATGGAATCAACTACCCACCCACCTTCTTCCTTGCCATGTACTCCATTGGACATCCTCCTCCTCCTCCTCCGGTGATGGTATGAAGTCACATCCCACCATCTCTGCTTTTGCTTGCCGTTCACGCGCCCGCCCATCTTGTGCTCCTCTTCCCCCATGAGGACCAGGAATCCGACCCAGATGAAGAGGAGAAGCCACCACGAGAAGAAGACGAAGACGAAGACGAAGGGCACCTTCTTCTTCAGGTGGGTGTTCTGGCTCTTCCTCGCTCTCTGCCTTCTCCTCTTCCTCGTCTTCCCTAAATCTCACGATGCCGACGACGAAGACCACCACCTCCTCTCCACCACCAACTCCAGCCCCTCCTCTTTGCTCTCTCGACCCTTCCTCCAATTTGCCACCAAACCCAACGACGGCGCTGGTCTCCGAAGCGCCGCCGACGGAATTGACCCACTCTCCCTCAGCATCTACGTCTACGAGCTCCCGTCCCGTTACAACGCGGACTGGCTGATCAACCCGCGGTGCTCCACGCACCTCTTCGCCTCGGAAGTCGCCGTGCACCAAGCCATCCTCCACAGCCCCGTACGCACCACCGACCCATCCCAAGCCGATTTCTTCTTCGTCCCCGTATACGTATCCTGCAATTTCAGCACAATCAATGGCTTCCCGGCCCTCGCCGTCGCCCGTCCTCTCCTCTCCTCCGCCGTGGCCTACGTCTCCACCCGCTTCCCCTTCTGGAACCGCACCGCCGGGTCGGACCACGTCTTCGTCGCCTCCCACGACTTCGGCGCCTGCTTCCACGCCATGGAGGACGTGGCGGTCGCCGACGGCATCCCACCCTTCCTCGCCAACTCCATCCTGCTCCAGACCTTCGGCGTGAAGCACCCGCACGTGTGCCAGGACGTCGAGCACGTGCTCATCCCGCCCTACGTGCCAGTTGACGAAGCCCTCCTCCGTTCTTCTCCGGCGCACAACGAGCGAGACATCTTCGTCTTCTTCCGGGGCAAGATGGAGGTCCACCCCAAGAACGTCTCCGGCAGATACTACAGCAAGTACGTCGCCGACGACGCCCCCCGCAGATACTTCGCTCTCTCTATCCTCATCCACTCCGTCTGCGTTGCAGGAAACTGAGGACGGAGATATGGCGGCGCTACGGCGACGGCAGCAGCAACCCCGGCTTCTACGTGAAGAGGAAGAGGTACGACGGGTTCAGGGAAGAGATAGCGCGCTCCGTGTTCTGCCTCTGCCCCCGCGGGTGGGCGCCGTGGAGCCCTAGGGTGGTGGAGGCGGTGGTGCTGGGCTGCGTACCGGTCATCATCGCCGATGGACTCCGCCTGCCATTCCCGGAGGCCATCCCGTGGGCGAACATCTCCATCACCATCCGGGAGGACGAGGTCGGGGAGCTGGAACGCGTGCTACGCCGCGTCGAGGCCACCAACTTGTCCCAGATCCAGCGCCACCTGTGGGAGCCGGCGGTCAGGAGGGCGCTCGTCTTCAACCCCAGCATCCAGAGAGGCGACGCCACGTGGCACGCGATCAAGGAGCTCGCCGGCAAGATCGAACGGTCGTGGGCCAATAGGAGGGCGACCCGTTGATGACGTGGAGCTTTGACGGAGACGAAGCTTGCGGCGGTTTGTCGTTTTGCATCCGTCTGGCGTCGGCGTCGGCGTCGGCGCCGTCTCCCGTCACCGTCACGTCGGGTTGGTGATCTGGGGCCCATAGCCATTTGTGAGTGATACATACATAATAGGCTTTCGATGAGATGTTTGGTTGTCAAATACACGATTAGCACAGCGTTCTTCCTTAAATTTTCAATAAAATGTTCAGAAATCTCAAACCTTATTTTTTTTTAAGATTAAGACTGTATTTATTTTAGCCGTCGAGGTAGGTGGAAGACTGTATCATTTATGTTTTAATGATAAGTAATGTTATTTTTAAGTTTTAAAAAATATGTCTAATGTTGATTAATATATAAGTTTAAAGTTAATATATTATCAGATGAGTTACTTTGTTGAGTATTATGTTTTGATGATGAATGATTAATTAAAATGTTAATAATATTTGATGGGTATTTAAAGTTGTAATTATATTTATTAATTATCTATTTACAATATTTTTAGATATAATTGGAATTACATAGAAATATTATGGTACTTAATGTTAAATTATTTAACACTTAAATATTCGATTCAGGTTAAGTATTTTAGGTTAGTGGGTTAAGTATATTTAATTTTTAGAATACTTAAATTTGATATTCGAAGAACTATAGTGATTTAAATAAGTGTTGGATAGGTATATAGTTTATAAATCAACAATAGAATGTTACATAAAATTTTTAAGTTCATACCTAATAAAAAAGTTAGTATTTCAATGTTTAAAGACCGAAACCATTGGGAAACGATGAATAGTGTATCAGCGTTTTAACATTAATACATAATTTCTTAAGTCTGGCACTTGCATTTTAAAGTGCACGTGGTATGTAAATAGTGTAGGTGTTTTAACACTAAGAGACCATAACTGTTAGACAATAGATGACGTAGGCTTCGGTGTTTTAGTGAGGCATATGAGTTTTTAAGTTAAATACGTGAAATTCAGTTTTAAGATACGTGAATAGTTGTTTGGCGTTTTAATGTTATAAATCCAAATATCTTTAGGAATTTATTATTAAAACCCTAAGACTAAATAAATGAAATTTACAGTTGAATGTTTCAATGTTTTATATTTGAATCATTCTTAAGCGATCATGCAAGGATATTGTTAAGCTTTTATAGGTAAAATGTGGATGTGATCATGAACTTTGAAGATATTTCAAAGAAGAATGATTGGGTCGTTAATATTCCAGAATAGTTCAAAAAAATAAATGTAAAATTGCAAACATAGAGTGCATGTTCTGTATGAACATGAGATGAATCAAGAAGTTCTTAAATATTTCAAAGACACGTTTAAAGAGTTTTCGTGGATATAGTGGAAGATATGGAGGAAGTGTATTTTACTCTATAAATACACTTAAAAACTTAGAAAACTACAAGACATTCAAGACGATAGTACATTCATGGAGTTGTAGAGAAGAAGGTGTATTTTAAAGACAATTCCAGCTTAGATTCGACATCAAGTTTGAAGATCAAGGTCAAGTTCAACTCAAGGAGGCGCTTAAATTTTTAAAGCTTCAGATTGAAGTTAGTTTGAGGTTGAAGATCGAAAGTAAAGATTCAATATTTTTGATCAAGTAAGAGTTGTGTTAAATAGTTAGATTTTGTAAAGAGGAAAAATTGTATTTTAGTAGTGTGAAAAAATTGTTATATTAGTAAAGAAAAATTATTTACTCTTACTCTTCTTGAGTGAATCTGAAAGTTTTAATGGAATCCACAATAAAGGGTTGTGCTTAAACGCTATAAGGAATCTCATTGAATAAAGTTGAGATTTTCTCAAAAATTGTGTGTGATTGTGTTCTTATTTATCTGCTAAATTTTAATTATTTTAAAGACACAATTCACCTCCTCTCTTGTGATTCTAAATGCAATCAAATCGATCCTACAATTGGTATTAGAGTTTATCTTTAATTTTAATTACTATTTAGGATTTCACTATCTATTTTACTTCAGTATAAACTGTCTTTCTTTATTTTATTGACTGAAATAAAATAGAAAATAATTCTTCAAACGATGTTATTATCATGACTGAAGGACAATCTACCACTTGTCCTCCTATGTTTGATGGTAGTAATTATGACTATTGGAAATATAGGATGCAAGTATTCTTTCAGTCAGTTGACTTTAAACTTTGGCACATAATTAACAATACTATGGTGTTAGTTACTTCTCCCTTTAATACATGGACTTATGATGAAACGAAGAAAATGACACTTAATCCTAAAGGGCTTAATATTCTGTTTTGTGCTTTATCTCATGATCAATTTAATGAAGTTTTAGCTTATAAAATTGCATATGAGGTATGACATACATTGGAAGTTGCCAATGAAGATACTAACTAAGTTAAAGAGTCTAAAATTAATATGTTAGTACATAAATATGAGCTATTTAAAATGCAAGATAATGAATGTATTTTTGACATGTTTTCTCGATTTCTTAAGATTGCAAATTCCTTAAAAGCATTAGGCAAGAATTTTGAAGAAAGAGAACTAGTCAGAAAAGTCCTTAGATCTCTTACTAAAAATTGGGCTCAAAAGACTACATCAATTAAAGACTCAAAGGACTTAAATGTTTATTCTCTGGATGATCTTATTGGAAATCTAACTGCTTATGAAGTTTAGCATTTAGATCTAAAAGGGAAAAATGGTAAAAAGGATCTGGCTTTTGAAGCTAGTACAGACTCAGAAGCCTTAAGTGATTTTGACGAAGATCTGCTTTTGTTGACCAGAAAGCTTATAAACTTGTTGAAGAAACGTAGGAATTTAAAGTCAATAAAGCAATCTAGAGAAGTGGAGAAGAGATCCTCTCAAAATGAGAAGATCATATGCTACAAATGCAATGACTACTTTCAGATGAACTGTCCTCTTTGTTAGGGCTTTAGGGTGTGGAGACAGTCTTCTACCAAAGAGCAGGTGGTAGCCGGATCCACGAGGCGGTAGTCGTGTAGTAGCAAGCGGGTGTTGAAGTGTTTCAGCTACAGAAGTGAAGAGCGGGCTTCCGCCAGAGAGCAGGCAAACATCAGGATCATAGGGCGGTAGTCAAGTATCAGTCAGGTATCCAAGTTGTGTAGAGGGCGAGGAGCGAGAGCGTAGGACCTTAACCTTACAGCCTTAAGTTTACGACTTAAGATTACGACTATAAGTATATGAAGATAAGTCTACAGACTAGCATACAACTACGAAAGGGTGGGAGCTGAAGACTAGTAGAGCAATAGCTTGACCCAGCTGGTCAGGCAATAGCCAGCCTAGGAGGACCGGCAGCCGGGTCGGTCTAGCGACAGCCGACTGAAGGACAAGTGCAGCCAAAGATGTGTCGTAGGCGGCTACAAGTTTGACAGTCGAGTGTGTCCTTACGGTTGCTGGGTGGCGATAACCTCAAGGTTGACGTTAAGATCGAGGGTTCTCTCGTGTTTGTCTTTTAGGGTTCTCTTATGTATTCCTATATAAATGGTGTAATGTGTCTTGTAGAGAAGCTATTGCAAAAGAGAAGTGTGTGATGACGCAAGTGTTAGAGGAAAGTGTAAAGTGATCAGTTCGTGTGTTTTGCCTGTTGGCAGCACGAAGATCGAGATAACACCAACACCCTGTGGAGTAGGTAGATGAGAGGAAGATAGATCTTCCTCTAGGAGCTCACTTCAAGCTGTCGAAAACACAATCACTAGGCACAGAGCGGGAATGGGAGGAGATGACCCAAATTCCATTTGCAGTTGTCATTGGTAGCCTCATGTCTGCCATGACATGCACCCGACTAGACATCACACATGTCGTTGGGATGGTCAACAAGTTCATGAGCAATTCGGGTGTCGAGCGCTGACACGTCGTGAAGTGGATATTATAGTATCTGCAGGATACCTCCAGGTTTGATCTATGCTATCGAAGGGGGTCAGTGGAGATGATGGGTTTTTGCGACTCGGATCTGGTTAGAGACATGGATAAGTTTCGGAGCACCTCAGGGTACGCATTTACCATGGGAGGTATGGCTATGAGCTGGAGATCCAAGTTGCATGGCATGGTTGCCATCTCCACCACCAAGGCGGAATACATGGCCATTCCTGAAGCAGCAAAGGAGAGGATTTCGCTGGAGAACCTACTAGCCGAACTCAGCCACTAGTAAGACCATAGTGTGCTATACTACGATAGCCAGTCTGCCATCTACTTGGCGGAAAACCTGAAGTTCCACTCAAGATCCAAGAACAAAAGGATGAGGTACTATTTCATCCGAGAACAGATCAAAGAGGGGAGCCTGAATCTCCAAAAGGTGAAGGGTGTAGAGAATAGTGCAGATATGCTCACCAAGCTGATGACGGTGAAGAAGTTAAGACTCTGCATGAGTCTCATTGGTCTCCAAGGGACGTGAAGCGTGGAGACAAGTGCTGGTTGCGAAACCCTCAGCAAGTGCTACAAGTATCTGAGAGATTATTTGGAAGATAGTCTCCAAGTGGGAGATTGTTGAGGCTATAGTGTGAAGACGGTCTTCTACCAGGGAGTAGGAAGAAACTGGGTCACAGACCGACAACTGTGTACTAGGAATTTGGATGTACAAAGGACCTACATTATGTCTATGGTGTTATGTCTACGGACTTGCATTAAGGTACGGAAAGGCAAGAGCCAGATAGCAAGTGAAGATCAGTAGAACGGTGGGCGCTTCACCGACTGGTCATCCAGAAGTTGGCTTAGAAGTCTGGCGACTGGATCGCTCCAATAGGAGACTAGGAGTGGCTAGAGAAGGTGTGCAAGCAGAAGAAGGTCCCGACATCCAAATGTATCCTTTCGGATGCTGGTTGTCGATGATTTCGAGGGTCCTTTGTAATGCTGAGATTAGGGTTTCTTATGTGCCCTATAAATAGGGTTGTAACTAGTTGTAATTGAGTGAGTGTTTGCGAGAAAGCCTATCAGTGGTGTAAGTAAGAAAGCACCAACACCCCCATGGAGTAGGCAGTTGTTGAACCACATAAAAAATCCTCGCGTCACCTCCTTTTTCTCCTTCTTCTCTTCCACCTTGTGTTCTTCCACTCACAACGAACAGCGTGAGAGAGTGTGTTTTCGTTGGTGAGCAACCCAAGGAGATGGGTATTATTGGGACGTGTGAAGGATTGAGGCACACTGGGCAACCAAGGTGTGGTTGCAGTTTTCCCAACAAGCGTATTGTTGTATTGTGTCTTGAATTGTAATTATAATGTAACTAGTATAAGGGCATTTTGGACTTTGTACCCTCATGGAATACCCAAATACTATAAAACCTTGGCTAGGGTTTTCCAAAGGGTATGTTGAGAGATTTGTAACCCTAGCCTCCATGAAAGAAGCTCCCTCCCTCTCCATCCGTGGACTAGCCCCAAGTTAGGGTGAACCACGTAAAATTCTGTGTGCTTCTCCTTGTGTGTACTTGGCAATCCTCTTTCTTCCACCATTCCTTTCTCATTGTTCACTCCTCCATTTGATTTCCGCTGTACTTTCTTGGTTACCACACATAACAAGTTGTATCAGAGGAATTGTGGAGAAGGAGGTTGTTCTTCAAGAGGAGGAATAGGTGGAGCTCATTTTTGGGAAGCCATTTGAAGTAGCCGACGACCAACCAAAGGGGATCCAGTTCCATTTGTGCAGATCAGTCCACGAAGCAGTCGTCAACGCGTAGCTCCATGCGCGCTCAGCCCCTTTCTGCGCACAGCTGCGACCAGGTCAGCTCACACCCACGCGCATCCAAACCCCTTCTGCGCGCAGCAGCTCCCACGTGCGCCTGCACGCGCCCTAACCAACGTGCGTCCGCATGCGTCTAGGCCAGCGCGTGCCTACCCAACACTAGCCGCCCCCCTTTTCCTGTGCCAGTCGCCTAGGTCAGTTTTGCCAATTTTTGGGTTCCCACCATCTCAATTTTTGGGACTCGTCATTTTTTGTTTCAAATCGAGTGATTTGATCTGTTTGAGGTAGAGTTTGAAGTGTTGAATAGCCCTGGAAATTGTAGTTTTTTTTTGGGTTTGGCAATTGGTGATTTGATTTCTGAAATTTTTTGTTGGATAACCTTTTGGGCGTGCACCTTTGATACATGGAAGTTGCAACTTATTTGCTGCTGTTATTGTGGTTGCTGTTTGTTGGTTGGATCATTTTACTTTAGAATACAATGTCAATTCCAGCATTGAAAGTTGATAAATTCAATGGAAAAAATAGCTTTAGTTTATGGCAAATCAAGATGAAAGCTCTGCTTAAACAACAAGGCATTTGAACTCCCTTAAACAAGGAGTCAACTATGGATAAGAAAATCGTAGAGTATGAGCAACAAGAGGAAAAAGCTCACTCTACCATATTACTTTGTCTGTTAGATGAAGTTATTATTGAGATTGCTGATGAGCCCACAGCTTTGGAGTTGTGGAACAAGCTGGAGACATTATATATGACCAAGTCCCTAGCCAACAAGTTATTGCTCAAGCAAAGATTGTTTTCATTGAGAATGAAGGAGGGTACACCCCTCAAATAGCACTTGAATCAGTTGAATACAATTCTCATGGAGTTAAGAAATATAAGTGTAACCGTTGAGTATGAGGATGCTGCTCTCATTTTTCTTGTCTCACTTCCGCTATCTTTTGAAAATTTTGTGCAGTCTTTTGTGGTTGGTAGGGACACAATCACATTGGAGGAAGTGAGATCTAGCCTTCACTCCAGGGAGCTAAGGCATATGGTCACGCATGGGAGCAATGACACAAGTGCTTCAGGCCTATCTGTGCACCATGGTGAGTCTAAAGGACAACAACAAAGAAACAACAGCAATAATAAATTCAGAGGAAGAAGCAAGTTTAGAAGCAAGTACTCAAGAGATACTTGCAACTACTACAAGGAAAATGGACATTGGAAAGCAAATTGTCCCAAGCTAAAATCAAAAAGAACTATTGCCGTAGCTGAAAAGGAAGATTCAGCATCAGAAGGTGATTTTTCACTCAGTTTCTTGCAGTGCATATTCAGATCATAGTTGGATTTTAGATTCTGGTGCATCTCACCATATGACTCCAAACAAGGAGTTCTTCCACACGTATGAGCAGATTGATGGTGGACCGGTAACACTGGCCAATGATGATATTTGCACTAGAGTAGGTGTTAGTACAATTCGTTTCAAGATGCATGATGGTACTGTGAGAACTCTAGAGGATGTATAGCATGTTCCCAAGTTGAGAAAGAACTTGATTTCTTTGATGGCACTTGATTCCAAGGGTTTCAAGTATACAGGTGGAGGAGGCAAGCTAGTTGTCTCAAAGGGCTCCTTGGTGGTGCTGAAAGGAGTCAAGAATAGACCTTTGTGCATCCTTCAAGGTTCTTCGATTGTAGGTGCCACTGTTGTTGTTGTTGCTGATCAGCAATCTACGTCTGCCATTTGGCATTCCAGACTTGGACATTTGGGGCAGAGAGGAATGCAAAAACTCAGCAGTTTTGGTAGATTGGATGGACACAGATACATTGATGCAGATTTGTGTAGGCATTGCATCTATGGAAAGGGATATTGGACTATGTCCATGCTGATTGTTGGGGACCTTCCCAACAACCCTCTCTTGCAGGATCCAAGTACTTTCTCTCAATTATTGATGATTACTCACATATGAATTGGGTTTTCATTTTGAAGAACAAAGGAGATGCCTTCAAGAGCTTTAAGGCATGGAGGACGTTAGTTGAAAACCAGGTTGGGAGGAAAGTAAAGTACCTCAGAACTGATAACAGGGTTGAATTTTGCTCTCATGAATTTGACACATACTGTCTAGATGCAGGTATTACTAGACACCACACAATTAGAGGCACTCCACAGCATAATGGATTAGCTGAGCGCCTCAATCATACGTTGTTGGAGAAGGCTAGGTGCATGCTTTCTCATGCCAGTTTGGACAAGAAGTTTTGGGTTGAAACTGTCAACATAGCTTCCTATCTTGTCAACAGGTCACCCTCTAGTGGTATAGAAGACAAAATACCATATGAGGTATGAATGAACAAGATAGCAAATTACTCTAAGTTGAAGATATTTGGATGTTCTACATATTACCATGTCAACAATGGTAAGTTAAAACCACGTGCCAAGAAGGGTATCTTTGTAGGATATGGCATGGGAGTAAAGGGCTACAGAATCTATAATATAGAGTCAAGCAAGGTGATACATAGTCGTGATGTCACATTTGATGAGGCTTCATTGATGTAAAATGGAGAGAAGCCAGCCGTTATAAATTAGCCCAACACTCCTGAGCAGGTGGAGTTCTCTTTGCCGCAGTCTACTAGTTTTGAACAGGTGACTTCTGATTTTGACTTGCTAGATGAAGTTGATGGCAGCAGTGGGGATGATTTGGAAGAAATTCCACCTAGGTGCATAGCTAGGGACCGTCCTAGAAGAGCTGCCCAGCCTCCGATCAAGTACGGGTATAGCAACTTGATTGCTTTTGTGTTGCAGGTAGCAAGTGAGGTGGAAGAACAAGTTGACCCATCCACTTATGATGCTACCATTAGAGGCTCGGATGTTGCAAACTAGATAGTTGCCATGCAGGAGGAGCTTCAATCCCTTCACAAGAATCATACATGGGATTTGGTGAAGCGTCCTAGAGCCAAGAACATTGTTGGTTACAAGTGGGTGTTCAAAAGAAAGATAGGAACACAAGGCAGTCAAGACGTGCAGTTCAAGGCAAGATTGGTAGCCAAGGGCTACTCACAGCAGGAAGGTATTGATTACAATGATTTTTTGCACCAATAGTTAGACACATGTTTATTAGAGTGTTCCTAGCAATTGTGGCTACAAGGAACTTAGAGTTAGAGCAACTTGATGTGAAGACAGTTTTCTTGCATAGTGACTTAAAAGAGGAAATTTGGATGGAACAACCAACAGGTTTTGTTACCAAGGAGAAATCAGACCTGGTTTGTAAGCTGAAAAAGTCCTTGTATGGACTTAAGCAATCTCCCAGACAGTGGTATAAAAGGTTTGACACTTTTATCACTAAAGTTGGCTTTGCTTGTAGCTGCTATGATTCATGTGTATGTTAAACAATTAGAAAATGACACACATGTATATTTGCTCTTGTATGTGGATGATATCTTGATTGCAGCCAAGGATATCAAGGTGATACAAGATTTGAAAAATGTCTTGAAATCTAAATTTGAAATGAAAGATCTTGGCCTAGCTGGCAAGATACTTGGGATGGAGATACAAAAAGATAGGAAAGCAGGAAGACTCTTTTTCCATTAGTGCAGCTACATAGAGAAGATTCTTAGCAGGTTTGGTATGGCTTCATGTAAAGCCATTGGGACGCCTTTTAACAGGAATCTTCGTTTGTTGTCAGCTATGTCTCCATAGTCTCAATCAGAGAAGGAGCATATGGAGCGTGTCCCTTATTCACAAGCCATTGGCAGTTTGATGTATACCATGGTATGTACTTGTCCTGACTTAGCTTATCCTCTTAGTGTTGTCAGCAGGTACATGTCAAATCCTGGCAAGGAGCATTGGCAGGCCATGAAGAGAATTTTCAGATATTTGAAGGGAACACCTGATGTAGGGCTGATATATGGCGTCAAGCAGAGCTACAACATGGCTGGATTTTCTAATTCCGATTATGCAAGTGATGTTGATAAGAGGAGATCCTTGATAGGTTATGTTTTCACTATGGCAGACTCAGTTGTCAGTTGGAAGTCAACACTTCAACCTACTATTTCACTCTCTACTACTAAGGCAAAATACATGGCAATGACTGAGGCCGCAAAGGAAGGAATTTAGTTGAAAGTGCTACTTGGAGACTTTGGAGTGCAGATTAACAGAGCTGATATTTTCTATGACAGTCTCAGTGCCATTTATTTAACAAAGGACAATGTGTTTCATGATCGCACGAAACACATTGATGTCAGGTACCACTTTCTCAGAAGTGAAGACAGAATAAAGATTTTGAAGATCAGCACCAAGCACAATCTAGCGAACATGTTCACAAAGGGCGTGATTAAGAGTAAGTTCAAGCATTGCTTGGACTTGCTTAATGTGTATGGCTGCAGCTGACCCCTTGCGGGTCCTGATGGAGAGGCTTGGTCAAGGTGGAGCTAGCATTCAAGACAATGTGGAGATTGTTGTATTGTGTCTTGAATTGTAATTATAATGTAACTAGTATAAAGGCATTTTGGACTTTGTACCCTCATGGAATACCCAAGCACTATATAAGCTTGGCTAGGGTTTTCCAAAGGGTATGTTGAGAGATTTGTAACCCTAGCCTCCACAAAAGAAGCTCCCTCCCTCTCCATCCATGGACTAGCCCCAAGTTGGGGTGAACCACATAAAATTCTGTGTGCTTCTCCTTGTGTGTGCTTGGCGATCCTCTTTCTTCCACCATTCCTTTCTCATTGTTCACTCCTCCATTTGATTTCCGCTGTACTTTCTTGGTTACCACGCATAACACGTATCCTAGAAGGGAAGACTCTTGGTGCTAGCTACTTCCTCCTCTGTTCCTTGGTGAAATACAGAGTGACGCTCTAAAAGTTATTCAAGGTTGAAAGGAAATTTGCCAGTTTGACGACCTGGTGGTCTGGAAGTAAAAACCAAAAGAGTGCTTGACTTGAGCAAGTTTCGAAGGGTGAAAATTGCAACGGATAATTAGGTATTCTCTCCTTTTCTTTTTCTTTGCTATATACTATATGTGTTGTGCTATTTTGTTGAATGATATTACATTCAGCAATTAGTTATATTTGTGTTTTGTTTTTTGTGTTGTTTGTGATTCCCTTTAAAACAAAAAGAGAAACAAGTAATTTTTATAAGTTCAAAGAATCAAGAATTATATTCACCTGAAATCCAAACTTACTTTTTACTAATGAGGAAGTCTGTTGATTAAGTGGTTTATTCACGGACTAACTTTGTTGGTTAAGTTACTATCGAGCCTATTGAGCAGTTAACCAATGAACTAATTCCATTGATTATCACATATTAATTAAATTAGAATCAATCGCATGTAGACAGAATTACAGAATATCTCAAAGATAAGAAGATTAAGTATTTGGAATCAAAACCTAATTGCTTAGGTCATTTAGTGAAGAATCTAGATATTTCACTAAGAGTTTCTTTTAAATCCAAATAACTTAAGTAAAGACATAATTAAGTTTAATGAAATTATTCTGAGAATTACAGATATATGAATTAATTAAAGAATAGCCTAGCAATTACGTGGGATAGAGCAACTATGACATTGCTTTAATTTAGTAATTGTTCTAGTAATTGTTTCAATAATTGTAGCACACAAATTTAACAAAGTATCAACCCTACAATCCTTGTGGAAAAACCTGTACTCGCACACTAATTACATCTAAACCCGTGCACTTGCAGTAAAATTAAAATATATCAAACACATTAATTATTTATTAATCATTCCAAAAAGTTCGAACATCATTCAAGCTACTTTGTTGTAACAGGAAATCCATCTTGATAAGAGACGGAAATGTGGGAACACGCCCTTGTTTTTTATAAGCCTACTATAGTTGAGGAGAGAGATATGTTTGATGAGATGTTTAAGTTGCTGATTGCTGTCGAAGAGAGTAAAAAGATTGCAAAGATTGAAGCTAGTTTGCAGTTTGATCAATGGAAGAAAACTTCACTTGCTCAGGGAGAGGCAAGCACAAGTCAGCAGAGGAAAAGAAGACATGCTGATCTTGAGGAAGAACCAGTACTACCTCTTGTTAGGCAAAGGCCAATACAAACATATTCTAGAAGGTCTAGAGTAGTCAAAAATCCTGTTATATTTTAGAATGTGGATGAGACTTCAATAATTGAGTATTTCAACATTAAGAGAGAAAATGTTGAGGAGCCACAAGAAACAGAAGTTTAGGAGGCAACAACATTGATAGAAAATATTATTGAAGAAATTCCAGTTAGTGTTCCTGAAGTTTTTGAATTGGCTGAAATAATTTTTGATGATTTATTTGTTGGTGAGGTGGAAGAATTAAATAGTTTTGAGGAATGATACTCAGATCTCTATGCAAATTTTGAAGTGCCTGATGTACCTACTATTGAAGAGGAATTATAGTTAGTTCCTTATTAGTTACATGAGGAAATGGCAGAGGATCAAGAAGTTGAAGTTTCTACTAAATTAGTGGATAGTATTCTAGATTTTCCTCATTTAAATGAAGAATTTCAAGAAGAGGAAGTTTAGCAAGAAGAAACTGTACCATCACCACCACCACAATAGGAAGAAGTAGAGGAGAATGTTTCAAAATTTCCTGATCCTAAGAATAATACGAGTGCAAATTTGATTTATTTTGTCAATTAGGATGCATATAGGAAATTTTTTGAGTATAAATCATATGATGTTTTATATAGTAGGCCAATAAATTTTGACAAAATGAGTGATATTTGGAATTTCTTGAATTTCAATGATTATTGAAAATTATACCCACAGTTAATGGGCACTCAAGAGTTTCAAATTTGAGAGAAGTCAATGAAACTCTTGTAACAAATATTGATGAAAATGATATAGTTATTACACCTGACTTGGTGTATTCATCTCTGGGTCTAAAAAATGAAGGTATTGAAATATTAGAGTCCACAACTGCATGGACATGGCCTGAAAGAGAGATTAAAGCTTGCTTGTGTGTTAATCCGAATGTTGCTTTGCTAAACAAATTAAAGTTTTTGAATGGAAAAGCACACATAGTTGCCTTTATTTTGATAAGAACAATTTATCAAAGGTAGGGCCATGATTTGGAACTTAGCACTTTTGTGAACAAGATTCAAATAAATTGGTATCAAGTATTTGTCTCCAAGCTTAAAATAGTTGGAAAGAAATTGTTTTATAAAGATGCCATTTACAATTTAATTTCTAGAATACTTGATATGAACCAGTGGACAGTGTAAAAATAGAAATCAAAGTTCATTATGGTACACCAAGGAATATAGGAATTTCAGTATCAATGATAGACCGAAGGTGATTGCAAATCCACCACAACCCACAGTACAACCTGAACCATCCGCCGCAACAATAGATCAACTGCTTGGAAAAATGAAAGAGATGCAGTAGATGATTTAGAAGTTGCAAGTTGATGTAGATGATTTAAAAAATAAGATAGATGAGGTTGTGTAACTAATAGTTTAAACTTTTTGTAATGATACTGATAATTTGTATGTTTAATAGTTTAACTATTTGATTGTGTGAATGGTTGAATGTTTTTATTGTTTACATGTTTTATGTTTGAATGCTTTACTATAAGTTTGAAAATATTTTTTTTTTGATACATGGAAAAAAGGGGGAGAAGTAAAATGGAAATTTTTCAAGTGTTTTCAAGACATGTTATTATTACTATTTTGAGTTTTGTCATCATCAAAAAGAGAGAGATTGTTAGGGATAATATTCTATTATTTATTTATTTATGTTTTATTGATGAGTAATATTGTTTTAAAGTCTTAAAAAATATATGTTTAATGTTGATTAATATATGAGTTTAAAGTTAACATGTTATCAAATGAGTCACTTCACAAGAAAGTTTCTAAGTGTTAACTCGATGGTGGTTCATTGTGTTATGCAATAACTTAACGTAAGTCCATAGTGTTAAATGTTAACTCAATGAAGTTAGTTAGCTATGAAGTTTCTTATTTGTTATTTATTATATGTGTTTTATATTTTACAACTCCATGAACTAAGTCCACTAAGTTAGAACTTATCCTCACGAACATTAAATTATACAACTGCGTTGAATAAGTCTTACTGATTTATCAGGCCTTATTCATATATTATTTATTTAATGTTAGTATGAGAAAATGTCTTGCAAGAATACCTATTCTACAGGTAATATTGATTCTACAAGAACCCCTATTCTACTAGAATATCGATTCAATAGGCGATTAATGGAAATCATAGAGAATGTATATGAAGAATAGGTCATTAGATTTTAAGTATAAATACCCATTTGTATCGAGTGAAATGTATGTATTATTCATACCATTATTTAGAGAGTTATTAGAGTTAAGAGTGTGAAGACGTTTCCAGGCAATTGAGGAGCTTTTGAAGATTTTAAGGAGTCACATCTAATTTGAGAGAAAAATGGTTTGATTTCTTTTTAGACCATCTCTTAAGTTTTTCTTTGTGTTTCATGTTTTATTGAAAAACCTATTCCACAAGGGTTATTGTGGAAGAGAACATTGAAGTGTAGGAGCCTTCAAAGTGTTGTAAGTTAAACACAACGAGGATTCATAGTGTTTGGAGTTAACTCAATGAGAGTTCATTGAGTTAGGCGTTAACTTAACGAGGGTGTGTTAAGTTAGGTGATAACTTTATAGAGTCAGTGCTCTATTAAAGTTGGGGTTCTAAGTAAACATAGTTGTAGACACTGGGTTATGGAGTGAACCTAAAACTCCAAGGAATAGTGAACACTTGAGTGAGGTTCAAGGAGTGGAGTACCTGGAGTTGGAAAACCACTATAAAAATCTCTAGTGTCATTTTATATCTATTTTCTAAAATTTACTAAGAGGATTAATTCAATTCATTTATTTAATAAAAAAGGGTATACAACTTAATTCACACCCCCTCTTAAGTAGTCTTGATCCTACAACATGTCCTAATAAGCAAAGTCTTACTTCATTTGTTCAGTAGATGTTTTCCCGACATCGCTATGAAACTCTTCCTTCGTTCGACATGGTCTGGTTTAACAAAACTCACCCTATGCACATAATCACCGAGTAATATCATTCCTGCAAGCCACAAGTCTGAGTTCGATTCAATCCCCTCGTCACACATCAATTGCATGCATCTTTCAAAGGATGTATCATTTTGCCTAATTTCCAAATCAACAAGGAATTTATCCATTTTGCCCATCCGATCTTTTGCTACCTCCCTTGCACGTGGCTTCTTATTCTTTTTGGGGGAGGAGGAAACCTCTTGCATTAAGGATATTCCAATACCTAGAGATCCTATTGGACTATGTTGTCTACTAATATTGTTGTGTGCATCTAAAATCATAGAAAACCTAGTCTATAACTCCTGATAACTCAGATTTTGATGGTCAACCACTAACCTAATTATCTAACCGAAGATAACTAAGGAAGTCAAGAGTTTTGGAGTCGCCACCTAATTTTTATGCTAAAAACTAAGAAAACAATAAGGTGAAGACTAGAACCTAAGGCAAGCCTTATGAACTGTTTGGTCAAGGCCTAAAAGGTTTAAGACTTTCAAGATTTTGGGTAAGGACCTAAGGTGCTCATAGAGGAAAGTGTTAGGCATCCCTATGTGCTTGATTTTAAAATCAGCCTTCGATATTTTCCATTTGGATTTTACTCCAAGAAGAGGGTTTTAACTACTTGTTTTAGGGTTTTAATGTTGCATAGTAAAAATTGGGTTGACTGACCTAAACTAAGCATGAAAAGAGGTTTTACTCTAATTGCTTTAGTTGTCCCTATTTTAAGGGTGACATTGGTTGATTTTTAAGGTTTAATATTAAAATGAAAAGGTAGTTCAGTAATTGATACGTTGCTTAGGATTGTTGTTTAATTAGGGTTTAATGTTTGTTTTGAGTTTAGGATGTTGATTGAGGTTTTGACTATTTAGGGTTTTAATGCTTAAATGGAAATTGAATGCAACTAAGATGAAGGTGTTCATGCTGATAGATTGAAGCTAAAGATGATTATAAAGGTGTCACAATTGATGAAACTGGAACAAAGGAGACATTAAACATAATACATTTAACATTGACAACAAATTGGTAAATAATAGGATAAACCTCATATGATAATAAAGACCTTCCAAGATAGAAAACATGATGTTAAAGATTGGGATTTGCATTCTAATGGATAAGGAGCCTCACCTATCGAGGGATTTTGGTTGCAATGGGCAAGCGGGAGTTGTGTACCGAGGAAAAATCCAATGAACTCTCCCTTGGTCCCTTTGCTCTCTCCTTTCACTAGTGAGGTCGACTTAGGGTTGTTGTGCAAGAGGCTTAAGCAAGGAATCTCAGGTCCCCCAGGTCTAGTAACGAGATCGAAGAAAAGAAAGGATGCCTTGAGCTACCACTCGAGTCCTCCTTTTATGCTTGGCTCCTTTCAAGATCTTCTATGACCTTTGATTTGACTAACAAGATTGTGTACCTTTTGGCACGATCGTGTTTGTCCCCATTTGGGAGATTGGCTCCTTATCGATGCACCTATCCCTTTTCTTGGCAGGAGTAGGGAAGGTTGGAAGCTTCGTAAAGCTAAGGACACGAAGAACATTAACAGGTTTTGATTCATGTCAAGATTTCATTCTCCATTGTCAATGCTTTTATTAATTTTCTTAAGTGGGAAAAAAGGAACTAGAAAGAAGCAACTTTGCCTGAAGAAGGGAAAATCGTTATACCGTAAGACATACCGAACCATATTTTGAAAAACTATCTTAGCATCATTTTTGGAATGGGGCAAATGGGAATTCTGAAAGATATTCTGAACCAAGTTCCAAAAAACTCTACCTAAGCATTGTTTCTAGAACAGGGCAAATTGGAATTCCAAAAGATATTCTAAACTGGAAACTCGACAATCTCTCTCGACAATACTACAAACTAACAGAACGTCCATCCAAAGGAGTGAAACATCCATCAAAATGACTAGTAGAGAAAAAGAGATTGACAAAATACTTGTTAAGTTGCAACAAAATGTTTGCCAACTTTTTAATGTAGGATAACTAAATAAGTGAACCGACGGAATGTCTACCCGATTGAACCAGAACATCCATCGATTCAAAGTTGTAAGATAATTAAATAAGTGAATAAACTAGAACATCCATCAATTCTAAGTTGTAAGATGACAAAGAAAGTGAATTGATGAATGTTCGCTAATTGGCAATGAAACATCCACCAATTCTAAAATATGAGATAATTAAATAAGTGAATCGACGAAATGTCTGCTAACTAGAAATGGAATATCCGTTGATTCTAAAATGTGAGATAACTAAGTGAACCGACAGAATGTCCACTAACTGGCAACAGAACATCCATTGATTCGGAAATATGAGATAACCAAAGAAAGTGAACTAACAGAATGTCCGTTAACTTGCAATGGAACATCTGTTAGGTTGAGATGGAAGAGTTTGTGGTGTTAAGGGTAAACACAATGAAGGACGGGGTCTTAGCTTAAAAAGGGGGGGCCTCAGAAGTTCCCCACCCATGCCGAAACCTTCTAAAGCTAATGAAAAGTAAAGAAGAAGCAAGGAATTCAAACTATTGAGGTTCAGAACTTCCGAACCCATGCTAAAACCTTCTGAAGCTAATGAATAGTAAAGAAGAAGGAAGGAATTCAGACTAAGGAGGTTCAGAACTTCTGAACCCATGCTAAAACCTTTCGAAGCTAATGAAAAGCAAAGAAGAAGAAAGGAATTCACACTAACGAGGTTTGGAAATTTCGAACCCATGCTGAAATCTTCTGAAGCTATGAAAAACAAAGAAAGGAAGGAATTCAAACTAAGGAGGTTCAAAACTTCAGAACCCATGCTAAAATCTTTCAAAGCTATGAAAAGCAAAGAAGAAGGAAGGAATTCAAACTAAGGAGGTTTGGAACTTCCGAACCCATGCTAAAATCTTCCAAAACTAATGAAAAGTAAAGATAATAAACCCTAAAGGGGTTCAAAGGTTCTTGTACTAAGACAAAGACTTCCGAAGGGCTCGAAATGATTGTTAACATGTCGCACATGTGTGGAAAGGCACTGAAACTTGTGCTAAGGTGCTAGACTGAGTGTTTTGGGTTTAGTTTGACCCAAATACTAGTAAAGAAAAGACATGCATGGAAAACAATATTGAAATATGTCAAAGTGTAAAAATAAAGCAGTGTGCATGTGACATGTGTAAAAATAGGGTGCCAATAGTACACCTCTCCTAGATTGAGATTGAAAATCGATGATTAGGGAAAAAAGGCACCCCTCTTTAGAGGATGATGACCCTCACATAATCCCTATGAAGGAAAATAGTGCGATAGTAGCAAGAACAATGAACAAGCAGGAAGTTATTGTTGAGTATTATGTTTTGATGATGAATGGTTAATTATAATGCTAATAATATTTGATGGTAATTTAAAGTCGTAATTATATTTGTTAATTATCTATTTATTATCATTTAGATATAACTAAAAATATTATGGGACTTAATGCTAAATTATTTAACACTTGAATATTTGATTCAGGTTAAGTGTTTTAAGTTAGTGGATTAAGTATATTTAATTTTTTAGAACACTTAAGTTTGATATTTAATGGGCTATAGTGTTATTTAAATAAGTGTTAGATATGAATATAATTCATAAATCAACGATGGAATGTCAGGTGAAATTTTAAGTTCACATGTGATGGAAGAGTCAGCGTTTTGATGTTAAAAGATCGGATGATTGATGAAAAGATGAACAGTGTATCGATGTTTTGACATTAACACATGATTTCTTAAGTTATACACGTGCATTTTAAAGTGCACGTGATATATGAACAATGTTGGAGTTTTAACACTAAAGGACTATAACTTTAGGCAAGAGATGACATAGGGTTCGGTGTTTTAGTGAGGTATTTAAAATCCAAATATTCTAAGTAATGAAGAAATTAAAAGTTACTAAAAAAAACTCTCTAGAAAGTATGATGCAATAGGTATTTTAAAGAGCATCCTAGCGGTTAATTAGAACAGAGCAACTGTGACATTACTTAAAAGATATTTAATCACTTGTTCTATTAATTGAATACACTAATTTAGCTAAACACCATGCAAAACTAATCCCTGTGGACAAACTCGTACTTGCACACTAGCTATATCTGGACCTGTGCACTTGCAATGAATTAAAATATTTCACACACACAATTTTTACAAAAATTAAATTACAAGTGTTGTGTAAAAGTGGAACAAGTTTTTGGCACTATTGCCGGGGATTTGCTTCAATTCCTACAGTTGATGTTGTTTTTGCTATTTTGGTATTAGTTAGGGCTGCAATAGAATTTATTTGCATTTATTATTATTAAATTTTATTTCAAAGTCTTACTGCTATTCCAAAGTAGAGTTTTGTTTTTAAATTTTGAATTTCATAATGGACTCATATAACTCGTATTGGGGTGATTTTGGGATTGTTTCAGGGACTAGTTATGAGGATTATAATTATTCTAATTATGTTAGAGGAGATTATTCACCTATGGAATTTAATAATTACTCTTCACAATATGATTTAGGACTTAATGTTAATTCTCAAAATAATTATAACTGGAATGACAATTCAGGAATGCTGAATTATTATCAAAGTATAATCATACGAATGAAAATCAAAATTATCAATCAAATATATCATTACAAATCCAACAATTAACGGATAAAATAGATGAATCAATGCGAAACATTAAAGAGAGCTACAGATTGAATGAATTACAAAATAATAATTACTTAAACTGGTCAATCTTACAAGAAGATCAGAATGTTCAAAGTATTAATACAGGTATAACAAATCTTAGAGATAATTTACCAATTAATACTGGAATCGATCAAAATTATAATAATCGAAGAATATCACAGGAATTTAAAAAACTACTGAATAGATATGATGAATCAATGCAACAAACGAAAGATAATAAGATGTTTAATGAGTATGAAAACAATGATTTTAATTGGACAAACTCAAATGAAAATCAAAATTATCTAAAGGTGAATTCATTAAAAAGTATTTTATATACAGAGAATTACATACAACCATTTGAGATAATGGAAGAAAATCAGTATAATGATTTAACTGCATTTAATCATATAAAGAAGTTAGATGAAATTCAAAGATCCATTGACCAATTTATAAGAAATTCTAATTCTAATTTATCTAAATAAGATGAAGATTTTCAGCATGAACCTATAAATACTTGCATAACACTCACACCAAATCAGTTCTATAGCACTCGAAAAGTTAAAAATCTTAAGAAAAAAGATCAAATCTCAGCACGTTCATGGCATTCTCTTCTTCTTCCCTAAGGAAAGAAAAAAATAGTGAACAAAGAAAGAGAATCGTTATTAAACATGGAACCATCCTGTATTCAACTTGGAACCATTTTTTACATCGTTATTCAGGGTTTCTTGCTCTCGAACAAGTTTTCGGGAATCTAATTTCCACTCCTTCTGCTATGAATACCTTGATTGTGCAAAAGTTTGCTCTGATCTATCTTATTGCTTTTACATCCACTGTGCATCCTTATTCCTGCTGGTGTTTCCCGTTATTCTTCATGATTAGATCTAGTATTCGTAAATCTATTTACACAATATGCAACACAAATTCTATAAGTACATGATTTTTGGGGTTTCGTATTTATTGATTACTTCATTTTGACGCATGTATCCTCTTGTCCTTGTATGAGACATATCTTGTTCTCTATTTGACTCTTTTGAGCTCAATTTTGCCTGCTTCTGGTTGTTCTCGATATCAGTTTGACTAAATGGAGAATGAAGGCAGTGTTAACAGTAGTTTGAGTGGTGAGGGCCCTGAATATGACCCATTCACCCTTAGTAGTTCTGATAACCCTGGTTTCGCTATCATCTCCAAAAAGTTGAATGGAAAGAACTATGGTACATGGAGCCAGTCTATGAAAATAGCTCTTAATTCAAAGAACAAGTATGGTTTCATTGATGGGAGTGTTATTCAACCTTCAGTTGATACCGATCCCAGAAAACATCATCAGTGGAGTAGATGTAATGACATGGTGAAGTCTTGGATAGTCAATTGCCTTGAACCTAAAATTGCTAAGAGTGTTTCATATAAGGACCTTGCCCAAGAAATTTGGACAGATCTCCATGAGAGATTTTCTCAGAATAATGCACCCAGGATCTTTAATATACAGAAAAACATTTTTACCATGAAGCAAGAGAATTCATCTGTTAGTGCATATTACACTAGACTGAAAATTTTGTGGGATGAACTCGCTACTTATGATGTTCATCCCAATTGTAAATGCATGGGAACAAACACCTATAGAGAGAAAGAAGACTATCATAAAGTCATACAGTTCTTGATAGGTCTGAATGATACTTACTCTAGCTTCAGAGGACAAATACTTTTAATGAATCCTCTACCCAACATTAATAGAGTTTACAATCTTGTCTTACAAGAGGAGAGGCAACGTGATTTTGCCAGCACACATCATCACAGTACCGATAGTATTGCCATGGCATTAAAAAAAGGCAATCAAAATCCTAAGTTCAATACTTCTGATAAAAACAAGTCCAATAAACGAGGAAACAAAAACAATTTTGCACCCATTGTGAAAATAATGGGCACACCGCAGATAGGTGCTACTAGGTGGTTGGATTCCCTCCAGGCCATAAGTTACACAGTTTTTCCTGCCAAGCAACCAAATTTCAAACAGCAAGCCAATGCAACTGGTACTGATGAAGGAAAGGATACACAGATGCTGCAAGTTTCTGCTAAACAATACAACCAGATAATGGCCATTCTCAATGAGGCACCATCTCCAAATCAGTCAGTTGTGAATATGGCAGGTATTAAGTCTTGTTTTAGCTCACACAAACTTGAGACATTTGCTAGAAATATTATTGCTTTATTTACTGCAGTAGGAAAGAATATTTGGATATTAGACACTGGAGCTACAGACCACATATGTTGTAATAAAAATATGATTCATGATTTAAAACAGTTGATTGGACTGCAATGTATAAGACTCCCAAACGGCAATACAGTTAATGTTGGGGGAGTTGCATCAACTTTCATTTTTGATAACTTATCTCTTGATGATGTCCTGTACGTCCCATCTTTTCAATTTAATTTGATATCTATCAGTAAGCTCACTGATCAGATTAATTGTTTTGTTGGATTTTACCGAGATATATGCTATATTCAGGACCTTCAGTCAAAGAGAACGATTGGAATGGGCCGGCACATTAATTAGCTATACATTCTGGTCACTCAAGATTATTAGGTGCACATTTCTGTTGCTGTCACTGGTGACATCTAGCATAGACATCTTGGCCACACACAAAATAACGAAATTTTACAAGCTTTACCTATGAAAAGTGAATATGTTGTTAAACCTTGTGAATGTTGTCCTTTTGCTAAATTTCCTTGTTTACCTTATAATCGTAGTTCACATAAGACCATTCAAATTTTTCATTTGATACACTATGATATTTGGGGAAAGTTCTCTATTCCCTCTCATACTGGTTTTAGTTTTGATGATTTTTCTAGAAGTACTTGGACTATTCTCATGAGAAGCAAGGTTGAAACTTTCATGCATATCAAAAATTTTCTTATTATGGTCAGAAATCAGTTTAACACCAATGTTAAAGTTATCAGAACTAACAATGGATCTGAGTTTACTTCATTAGAAATGAAACATTTATTTGATGAAAATGGCATTACACATCAGAAATCTTGTGATTATACCCCTCGACAAAATGACATAGTTGAAAGAAAGCATAGACACTTACTTGAAGTAGCTAGAGCAATTCGTTTCCATGCTCATTTGCCTATTCATTTTTGGAGTGAATGCATCCTTGCTGCTACATAAATTATAAACAGACTGCCCTCTAAAATTCTGCAGAATAAATCTCCATATGAGTTGTTACATAAAGTCGTCCCTTCCTACAGCCACATGAGGTCCTTTGGATTCCTTGCATATGCATTCAACAACCACATACGGCATAAATTTGATAAAAGAGCTATCAAGTGTGTTTTCATTGGCTACCCTTTTGCTCAAAAGGGTTACAAGTTACTTGATTGGGAAACTAGAAGAATATTTGTTAGTAGAAATGTTGTCTTTCATGAGGATATTTATCCTTTTAAAGATGCAGGCGACAAAGTTCCCACACAGGATCAACACATCTTATCTCCTGATCCTATTTTTGATTCTTATCTTCAACCTCGTACTCTAACCCCTGTTGAAACACATTTAGACTCTGCTGAACAGGCAAGTGTCAATGACATTACAGATGCAGCAGACACATCTGTTGACATTGCTGAGGAGATTGAAGAGCCCACAGAGGATGATAACCTTGAGCTAGAAGACACTGGAAGACCTCTTGAGGAAGGCAACCACAACTTGCCTCTCAGGAGGTCAAATAGGTTAACTCAAAAACCCAGTTACTTCAAAGATTATATTTGCTCTAGTGTTATTTGTTCAACAGATCATCCTCTTTCAGATTTTGTTTCATTAAATGGTTTGGGTACTAATCATTTTGCCTTTGCTTCATCTCTTCTACATAATCATGAGCCACAAAGCTATCATGAAGCAGCCACTGACAATCGTTGGATAAAGGCAATGGATGTTGAATTAGAGGCCTTGAAACTCAACAACACCTGAAAGATTGTGGATCTACCTCAAGGTGTAAAACCCATCGGTTGCAAATGGATTTACAAGATTAAATACAGATCTAATGGCAGTATTAAGCGATACAAAGCAAGACTTATGCCCAAAGGATACACACAAAAAGAGGAGATAGACTTTACCGAAACTTTCGCCCCCGTAGTTAAGCACACTACTGTTAGAATGTTATTTTTTGTAGCTGCTGTTAGAGGTTAGGCATATGCATCAATTGGATGTGAATAATGCATTTCTTTAGGGTGATTTACAAGAAATAGTTTACATGAGTCTTCCCCCTAGAGTTTATTCTGAGGGGGAGGGTAAAGTTTGTCTTTTGCAGAAATCCTTGTATGGGTTGAAGCAATCCTCGCAAAATTGGTATTTCAAGCTCAGTGCCACTCTGGAAAGGTTAGATTTCACGCGTTCCAATGCTGATTACAGTCTATTTACAAAGAAAACTTTAAATTCTTACATTGTTGTTCTAGTATATGTGGATGGTATGATTGTTGCGGGTGATGATGAACATGAAATACGTAGTCTGAAACATATCCTTGATAGAGAATTCAAAATTAAAGACTTAGGTGATCTCAAGTATTTTTTGGGAAAAGTTGCTAGAGCGGAAATTGGCATTTTAATTTCATAGCAAAAATACATATTAGATCTGTTAAAAGATATCAGCCTTTTAGGTTGCAAACCTAAAGATATTCCTGTTAACACTGATCTTAGTGACTTTATTCAAGATGATGATGATGTTTCTAATATTGGTCGGTACCAAAGATTACTTGGGAGGCTTATATACATCACTACAACTAGACCGGATATATCATTCACTGTACACTTTTTTAGCCAATTTATGCAGAAACCTACAGAAGCTCATATGAAAGGAGTTATGCAAATTTTACATTATCCGAAAGGCTATCCAGGAAAAGGAATTCTTTTCAGCAATGATAATAATCTTATACTACAAGCTTTTTGTGATTCAGATTGGGCTAGGTGCCCTTTTACTGGAAGGTCTACAACAAGTTTCTACATTTTCCTAGGCAATTCTCTTATTTCATGGAAATCCAAGAAGCAAAATGTCGTTGCCCGTTCATCCGCAAAAGCTGAATATCGGGCTCTTGCTGTCACGGTCAGTGAAGTTATTTGGCTAAAAGCATTATTATCTGATTTCAATATTTTGCAGGACAAAGGAGTTCCTGTTCACTGTGATAATAAAGCTGCGATACACATTGCCAAGCATCCAATTTTCCATGGGCAGACGAAATATGCAGAGATTGATTGTTATTTCGTTCGTGAAAAGTACCTTGCCAGTATTATCAAACTACATCATATACCTGCTCTCAAGCAAGTTGCAAATATTTTAACAAAACCATTAGGCAAGTCTTTGTTTCAGTATTTTAGTTGTAAACTGGGGTTGATTAACATCTACACCCCAATTCAAGGGGGAGTGTTGAAAAACCTCAGTTCTTCTCTCGTGTTTTTTGTTTGTATTTTCTTTTAATAGTGTAATCGGATTTCGAATCCTCCGATGACCCGGATCCGACTCCTCTTGTATATATTGTTTTGATCTGTGCAGACCACCTCAGTCCGGTGAATAAGATTTTGTGAGGTTTTCCATCGTCAGCCGTTGTTCTTCTGCTCGCCACCCCTCCCGCATCTTCCTCTCGTCGCTCATCTCCAGATCAACCCCGTGTTGGTTCTGAGTAAGGAGATTCCGGTTTTTTACACTACCACCTAGTTCTTGACGGTAGTCACATACTTCAAAAGCATCTGCCCCACCTCGTAGGATAGCCTTCCAGCTTCCGATTTCAGGTGTTGGATTTTCACGTCGGTTTCATTTTCAAGATGCTTAACGTTAGCATTTGTGTCTCCACTACTCTGTTTTAGGATTAAGACAACCAAAAACAATGAACAATTGCAGGATCAGCAATGAATTATTTGTCTCCGTATGCATTTATGCACTTGTGTTTTACCTCTGAAACCTTGCACTGAAAGTCAGCTTCGACATGAGCACGATATTGTGCAATCTCCTTTTCTTCAACTTCACCTTTTGCCTGCTTCAATCTCGTCAGTTTTTCTGAAAACAAAATCGAAGCAAATTCTATTTAATATCATATGTATTGTTGTGTAAAGCAAAATTCATGGTTTGAATGCAAAGGAAATGATTAAAAAACGGGCCACACATGGATTACTGATTTAAAGTTCTTTCTTTTTTCCAGTCAGCACTCCTGCAACCATTTGATTTAATATATGCAGTTTTATCCATATTGGCAATGTTGCACATTAGAAATAATAGGTCAAAACAAGTTATATTTGCTCACAACATACCCTACTTCTATTCCTGTTGACATGGTAGTTTTGCATGCATATGACCACATTAGTAGTTTTCACTCTATGGAAATTTACGATATAATCAGCCTGCAAATTTTCATGATAACAGACAAAAAATAGTTCACATCAACCTTTTCTTTGACTGCTTTAACCAACAAGAAATGAATGCCCTTTCATTTCACAACACAATCCTTCATAAACCATGCCATATTCAAGTACAATGGCAATGTTTGTTTCACAAAACTTTCGTTTGATTTTTTTGTCTTATCGATATTTTAATTATACAGGATGCATCAGCTATTGAACTATGGGAGGTTGCTTGAAATCATCATAATAATAATTTTACTATAGGTACTTGACATGGTTTGCCATAATTTCCTTCCTTTATATTAAGAACTTCTTAATTTTTACCCCAATAATGATTTTAATTACTCAGGAAGCGGACACTCATTGAACCGGAGGATGCATGAAATCAGCATGATAGTAATTTCACTGCTGGAACTTGAGATGGTTTGTCATAATTTCCTTCCGTTTTGTTGAAGAACTACTCAATTTTTACCCCCTTGATGATTCATAAAATCTTAGATAAACAAATAAAAAGAAGGAATAAAATGCCTAGATCTTGCTTCTTTTTAACACTCCAGATGTACCATATAATTTGGTTGTACAATATATACACCAAGGGCCCAAGTCAAAGAATGCCTATGCAATAAAGGTTAACACTTTTCCTTGGTTCTACTCTAAGGAAAACCAACAAAAGCACTATATTCAAAATCCACTGCTTCACAAAATACTATTCACAAAGCTTAACGAAAATTAAAAATTGTAAATAATTTGAAATACAATGAGTTTTAGACTTGCAAACATATACCATCATTCTTATCCTTTCTAAAAAGGTCAAGCGTCTTCCACACCTCCAACCTATAAATTTGTAAAAATTAGCTTTTACATTTTACAGAAAAGCAAATTCATTACAAAAACTATGCATACCATTTCTAGCAGCAGCAACAATTTGTTGGGCATCTTGCTCTGCAGCTAACAAAGCCTGAATTCCACCTTGACGTCTATTGGCATCCATCAAGCCTGCAAAAGAAAAGAATGGTCTTAGGAAGTTCTCCATGAAGTCTGAAAGACAACAACAATCAAGAAAATTATGATAGATGCCAATAGTGCCATTGAGGTCACTAGTGTTCATTAAGATAAACCAACTGCTAAACAATTTTACCCCTGTTGTGTTTGGAATAAAACCAGAAAACGTTTACTTCCTGTTTGGCTATGCTTCAATGAACTGGAACAGTAAAAAAGGAAAAATAGTAATTTGATTCTAGTGTCACTCTTCATTACTATTTAACCAATATAGTTTAATTAAAATTAAAAAAATAATTTATTTTATGCTTGACTTGAATTTTTGGAGCCCATACAAGAAATCCTATTCTTACCTACCAAATGGTATCCAATACTAGGAAAATGTGGACCATTTTTTGAAGACATTGAATTCCAAGTAAACATAAGACTCATTTTTCTTATTGCATTATGGTCATTCATTTCTTTTCATCGTCTCAACATAGAAAAATTGGAATTTCTGTTAGCCTTGCACCATTTTTGTATTAGCAAGGGTTTGCAAAATACCAACTTAACACATCATTTTCATTTAAAATATTCTGAGTTGGATTTATTCTCCTCAATATATGAATATTGCACTTTCGTTATTATTGAGAATTCCAGAATGATCCCAATTGAGGATTCCATGATATTGTGAACTTGTGAATCTTCTGAATCATTTTGGTTGAAATACATTAGTACGAGTTTGAAATTTAGGGGTACAGTAGCTTGACTTGTCATTCTCATTTTGCACACAAACCTAGCTTGCATTGCTTCAGCTTTCACTTTGACAGCCATTATGAATATCTCATATGAGCAAATGGTTGATTTGAAAAATCAACTAGACGTGACCAATTGTCCATCCATTCAATTCAATCCAGATCCCAACCAGAATAGACCTTGTTCATAGTATCTAATACATCACAGGTTTGGTGGGGCAACTGAATACCTAACAATCACTATGATCCATTGTTGTGAGTGGGTAAAATGCAATTTTTAGTGATGGAAGAAAAGAAAAAGTACAGTGCACCTTGTATTGAAATACCACTCCTCAAAGCTAGCTTCCTCTCGTTGGATTTTTCCCACTAGATTTGCATTCTAGTACTTGTTGAATCTAGTTTGAATCTCATTCTCCTTTATCTCCACGGAAATACATAATTTCTACCAATTCCCTTAACGGGATCAAAAACAATCAGAGCTCACATCCATGGCTAAATTCCTAATTCCAGATTTTAGATTGACCAGAATTTGATAGATAAATAAATAAATACCATAAGATTTCATCGAGCATTTCAGATCCATGACAAAAATGCAACGAATCATTGGAGCCAAGTATTTGAGATATCACAACAACTCGTTATTTCTTCTACACGATCTACAGCAATGGTCCATCTACAGAACCAATAAAACAATCTAAAAACGTAAGCTACCACCTATAAAAACATAAACATCCTTTATTTAAACTCTTGGTAAGAAAACAATGATGACGAAAGAAGTCCTAAGCATCAAGCTGAACTCTACCTTCTTCCCGAGAAGAGGAAGCAAATTTGTTATTCCAAAACAAGCCTAGTGAAATTCAGGACAAATGGTAAACCCGGATTCCTGGGCGTAACATGGATCTCGACGAGATCTGAGGAGAAACAGATCAAAGTCGGGGAAGATGGAGAGCAGATCGGTGATCGAGGAGGAGGTCGGGAAGGGAGGAGACTCGATGGCGAGTTGGAGCCAGGATGGATCGATTTAACGGAGAGCGTCGATGGCGATGGCGATGGCGATGGCGCTGCCACGCCGCACAATGAGCACAGACGACACCGTACGTGGGCCTGTGGTCTAGTGTTGTTGTAGGTCGAGGCCCACGGGCCGAAGCCCACGGTGATCCGTAATTGGTGAACTTTTGAATAGATTGTAACTGGATTGTGTATATATATTGATCCATAACTCATAATTTGTTGTCTGTCATGCTTTAAAGTTTAGGGTTTAGAGTTTGTAATAATGTTAAGATCACAATTTAGATTATATTGATCTGTAATTTATGTTACGTTAATTAACAATACGATTTGATTATGTTGGATAATATTAGATTACATTTTTTGTATAACAAATTGCAAAATCGGTACATGAAACCTGAGAAATTAAACCAAATAAATCAGCCTATTTGGTATTTTCTGTTAAACGTACTCATCATCAAATAGGTACAATTCACATGAGATATCCATAAAAATCTCTGATCAAGAAATGCTACTTCATGAAAATTTTAATACAAATCAAAATCAAGCTTTCAATAGTATGTCAATTTGGAGTTATTGCCAACAAAGAGTAAAATTCTCTTGCGGAGGAATTGGAAACACATATTTACTAGAGTTGTTAATGGGCCATGCTAAGTCAGCCATGTTACACAACCCATTTGGCACAATCTATTTGGGCTTGTGTTGACTTAGTCTAATATGACTTAATTTTTAATTATTTTTTATTTTATTAAAAATTAATATAACATTAATATAATTTATAAATATTAAAATATGATTAAATGTGAGATTTAAAATCGAAACCATGCATAATTTATTAACAAATTTAAACCATCAAGTTATATACAATACAATTTAATAAAAGTATATTAAAATAAATACTATATTTTAAAAAATTATAAAATTATTTTTGTATAATATTGTACCAGCTCACATGCTTAAAGCAAGCCATGTTGTGACGAAAACACAAAAGTGTGTGTGGCCCAGTTGCACATACCAAAGAGATTAATAAGAAAATCATGGATATCTTTCATATAATTTGAAAAGTAAAGATTGTGTTCATTTAGTCAAGCTCTAACTCCTTTTACTTTAAGGTACGTTGGAATTATATTTTTTAAACAAATACATGCGCCTTAGTATGCATGCAGGCACAACCGAAAATTTGGTTTAGCTCCTCTTTAGAGTTGCTTTATCACAATTCATTTCTGAACTCTCAAGTCTTATGAAGGTCTAGAACTGTCAAACAAATATAGCCAAAGCAATGAAGGTCTAGAATTGTTGATAGATATTCTTATTGAGATTTTTATAACAAATTATCATTCTTTTGAATCTCTCTTTCATTATCTCTTGAATCTATTATTGGTTTCCTTCTATTATATCTATATAAAAAAATGACATAAAATTAGATACTACTAGAAAATTAATTTTAATAGTGTTATTAAGAAATTAGTTCCCTTTAATTAAAATTAAAACTTTTACGTGTAAATTACTTTTGGACCACACAAAAACCCTGATTGTGTGATGAGGCTTAATAATAGACCTGCCCCAGTGATCACAGCCCTTACCGACCTGACCACAGAAAGAGAAGACACATTTGTTCCACTGAATATATATATATATCTTGAACAAATTAAAGTCAATACTACAGGAAATTAAACTGTATCATGCACCTCAATTATTAAGTTATATATATATATGGACCAAAACTTGTGGTGGATTCACATTTTGATCTTGTCATCACATCATGTGGTGGTACCTTATTCCAAAGTCCACGTATACACACGCACACACACCTTTGGTTCAGCTTTCACTTGCTATGTTCAGATCACATGTTCAGTAAATGTTTTGGATGAATTAACGGTTGAGATTTACTTTTTGACTTTTTTTTATTTTTCATTTTTATTTTCTCATAATAGATCTACCCATGAATTACACTAAATATTCGTAAGTGCTAACAAGGACATCGGTCTCTTGTTTATTAAGGAAAAGTTTGTTTAAGAGTTAAATACTATGTACCTCTATTTTTTGCTATATACTATAATTACGTATGGTAACATTTACCAATCATTTTTAATATTTTACATCAAAATACTGTACTAAAATATTACATCATAAATTATATAATTTCTTAAAAAATATGAACTTCATTCTATTTAATTCTATCATTTAAACAAACACTACCTAAGAGGACTATGATTTCAATTTTTTGTCAGGTATGACAAAAGTTAATGAACAATTAACTAAGTGTTTTTTGTTATTATTCATCTGTATGAATGAAGTTTTAAACTTGAGACCATAAGATTTAAAAGAGCCTTTTTGATTTGGAAGCTTCTCAACTATTACGGGGGGTTTTGTGCACATTGAAAATCTTGTAAAAGAAAAATTTTGAAAAAAAATTTAGATTTTCAGGTATTTGTGTATCTTGAAAAATTTGAAAAAATTTTAAAATTTTCCATCACTATAAATATAAACTTATGTTGTCACTTTCTACCTATTTAGTCGGAAAAATTCTTGCAATTAGTGAAAATTTCATCACGACATAATTTTCTGACATCATGCATTTTGCTTAACCTCCCTTGACCATTATTAAACTCGTGATTATAAGGAAAATGTAAAATTATATTTAAAATATTAAAATATAAAAAATTTATAAATTTTTTTAAATTAATTTTCTAAAATTTTCACAACATGCCCAAAAATATAAAAAAAATTTCATTTCCTTTTCCTAAATTTTTATTTCTCATATTTTCGACATACACAAATAGGCCTTAAAACTCCATTTTTCAAACTTTTTTTACTATATATGTACCATCTTTTTATAAAATTTTACATATCATCGTTATTATACAAATTTCTATATTTAATTAAACTTTTACGTCATAATTTATTATGTTATTTTAATTTCATTTATTTCACCACACTTAATTCAAATTCTTTACGATTATTATAAAATGCAGACCAAGCTTGTGGACCATAATCAATCATGCTGTACTCATGTATTTGTAGCCATATATCTATGATCTTTTTTTTATCTGCACCACATATATCAAGTATTCAATCTTTGATTATTGATGAAAGCATTTTGTCTCACTGTCAAGATATCAAGAAACTTTGACCTAAACCATCAATAATCTGTCATGTACCATTTGGAGTCCTTTTCCACTGCTCACATGGAAACCGTTGAAAAAGTATCACATCTAAAACTTCAATTCTTTAATTACTTAATTATTAGAGAAAACTCACATAAAAAAATCCACGTAAAATCATTGTACAGTGATCTACTTCATTAAAATCAATTGATTAATATAAAAAATTCCCAAGTTTTGTAAGAGTTCTAATTAATCACTTTTTTTAATGTAAAACTACGTAATCTAACATGTTCATCGTACTAAAATTAATTGACTAATAAAAGAAACTCACAATTATTATAAAAGTTCTAATTCATCACTTTTTTTTAACATGGGACTATCTAATCAATCCAACAAATAGGTAAGAGTTATTTAATCTCAAACAGTCTTACATTACCAACAAAAAATTAGGTTGAAATTTCGTAGAAATAATGATAATATAATTATTTTATAGTAGTTGCATGATTATTTCGATAAATTGTACAAATCAAACTGATGGACTCAAACAGCCGACAGTATAATCGATGTCTCTAATGGTAAAATTGAATGCTAGACCACATTATATATATATATATATATGAAAATTAATTTTAATATATTTTTATATGATAAATTAAGTACCTATAAAATCATTTTTGTCCGGGAGATAAGGTGGTGACGACGGTGGCGTTGAATCAGCAGACGTGGCTGGCGAAGCCGATGCGTTTGCGCATGAGGTTGAGGGAGATCTCGTAGCCCTTCTGCTGGGTGTTGCCGATGATGGTCAGGTCGGTGTCGGCTTTGTTCCCGGTGAAGGCGAGGCAGACAACGGAGCCGCCCACCGGCATCACGATGTTCCTCGTTCGGAGGTTGAGCTGCCCACCGGAGAAGAAGAGTTCCACAGAGGGGACGCTCATTCGGTCGACGCTCATCCCGGTCAGGTTGTAGCAGGTGTCCAACGTCCTGACCTTGATCACTTCCCCGTACCCGAGGGCCTTCATCTGGTTTCGAATCGCCGTCCGGAACACCCCGTAGGCGGTCGGCGGCAGGTAGGTTACGGTGGTGCCAGAGTCCAAGACCGTGCTGGCCCTTGAGAAGACAGTGGAGTTCACAGGGAGGCGTTCCCTGTCGACGCCGATGCCGATGAGGGATATGCCGTAGAAGGTGGAGTCGCGGGGGTAGGTGAGCATGGGGGTGTAGAAGGCAGGAGAGACGGTGTCGTTCGTAGCAGCGGGGCCGAACTTGACGTGCCCGGTGGCGTTGCTGGAGTAAGGGAGGCAGTACGAGAACTGGTTCTGGTACTTCTCCGCCGCCTGGTTGATGAGTGACAGCGGCTTCCGGCCGAGGCCGAACACTCCCGCCGCTCTCCCGAAGACCCCTTGGAAGTTCTCGCTGCAGCCGAACACGAAGTTGGGTACCATGTCGGTGGGCGTCAGCGACAGCGTGTCCTGGCTGAGGAACCCACCCGAAGAGCTGCCACCTGAGTAGAACGTGCCGTACACGCACTTGTGTGCCTGGTTGCACCGGTTGAACTCCGGCAGATGGCAGTAGGGCGACGAGCACAACACGTGCTTGTAGGTTTTGGAGATGGTGGGGTTGAAATAGGGCTCCTTCTGGACGTAGCAGAAGTCGGCGCAGGGCGTGCACTGCACCCAGCAGAGGTTGCTCCCCGTGTCGAGGTGCACCGTCTGGTTCCTCGCCGGCGTGCCGAGGCCGACGGTCATCACGAAGACGCCTGGTGCGCTCACCGACTGCCCTGGATGCACGGCCACCCGCCGCAGCGTCTCCAGCACTCTGTCGTCGCCGTGGGCGCCAGCGCTGGTCATTCTTTCGTGGATGTGATCCACCCTTTGCTGGTCCAGGAGCAGCAGCTCTGCGAAATCGACCGTCACGTTCGCATCCAACGGTGAACATGGACCGTACGCATGGCTAACCTTCATCATGTAAGGGTCTAAAAAAAAAAAAAAAATTTATTTATATACACATGGAAAATAATTAATTAGACTTGATTATTTCTCTTACTTTTTCAACATTAAGTGAATCTACGTTAATGTGCGGCATCTGGCAAAATGTGCGTGAATCTACGTTAATGTGCGGCATCTGGCAAAATGTGCGTGAATCTACCTTAATGTCATGTTACTAGTTTATTTCAAAATTAATTAATAATTATAAAAGAAAATTATCATAATATAAAGTTTTAATTCACCACATTGCTTATAATTTAAGACTTTTGCTTTCCAACAATTAAGAGAGTAAAATGCCTACTTATAGTTTCAAGACAATGTCACAGCTTTAATTTGTTATGTCAACTAATTAAAAGACTATTTATACATTTAGAAAATAATTTTCAAGAAAATTTGACAAATTAGAAAATAAATATTAACTCTTTTTCACATTTCTAATTAATTACTGGATCGAGTAAAAAGAAAAAAAACTCATTTTCTAGATTTGCAGGAATTGTTATTGTGCTTGTGAGCATTTTATTAGAGTATTATATACATAAATTGATTCTAATATCATACAAATTTTACTTTATTAAAATCAATCAATTAATGCAAAAGAACTCATAAGTGATATAAAGATCTCAATTTTGCTTATTTTTTTAATGTTAAACTATTTTTTCTAATATACCTCTACACTTGTAAGACTTTCATTAAAAGTGTTTTATATAACATTTCATTCTAATATCATATAGATTTTATAGTATTAAAATTAATTAAAAAATACGAAAAATAATAAATCAAATTTTACTTTATTTTTCGTAATTTTCTATACTTTTCAAAGACACCCCCGCACTTCGAACCCTCTCCCCTCAAAATTCAAAAAAAATTTATACCCCTTGAAGGAGTAGAAGAGCATGCGGTGGCGGCGGCGGTGGTGGTGATATCAAGATCTTCCATCTTCAACGCATGGAATCTTCCACGGCCGGTGGCTGCACATGACAACAAGAGAAGCGCAAATGCAACGACGACGAAAGCCGTGGTGGCCGGGACGAGGGCGGAAGCCATCGTCGGTCGATCGAGATCACGTACACCTGGTGCACAGCACACACACGTCGGTGGATCGATGGGGGTCTCGTATGGCTTATCGCAATGGTTGTGAATGTGTGTGGGCTTCTATTTAAAGGCCACCCTCATTGAAACCTTTTTTTTTTTTAATATATATATATATACACGAGAGCTATTTATTTAATGACATAATTAGAGTTATTTTTTTAATGATATTTAATTTTAAGTCATTTTCTTGTGTGTGTGTATATATATATATATAGTAGAAGGAGACCAAAGAGGGATTTAAATGATAATGAAAGAGGGATTCAAAGGAGTAGTAGTATGTTGCGAGAATCCTAACAAAAACATTTACAATTTTCTAACCAATGGAAGTGATGAAAAAAATGTCATTACTAAGACTGTTAAACATAATATTCCGTGGGTACGAACTAATTAGACAGTAAAGATTATCATGTACACAGAGAAAGAGATCAAGATCTTGTTAGTTATGAGTTATTAAAAAATTTAAATAATTTATATTTAATCTAAACTATTAAATTAATTCATCACTAAAAAAATAATTCTAATGGTATTATAAAAATACACTTTTAAAAATTTTCAGATACCAAGAGAAAAGTCTTTCTTAATATTCGAATAAAATACCCGATTATATCACTTTCATCGAAACACAGTGGTACATGTACATACACAGGTGTGCGCGACGCGACCGGCCGGCGAACGTGCACCTCGAGAGGTGCATGCACCATTGAAAGTTGACTTCACCCTCGCTCGCTGCGGTGCAGCCCTTCTTCCATGGGATTAAACGAGGACGACAAGTCCATGACGTGTCCGTGATCATAACACGATCTTGTTGATAGAACGTGTGTGGGAGGAGGGGGGTGTTCTTGGACTTCAGCTTCCAGGATCCACTCGTTTCTGATTTCATGGTAGCCTCAAATGCTGACTTCGCCTGTCGCTTGTGAAATTGTCGTAGGTGTCTTTAACAAAGGGTTGAGATTTATTCCAAGGTGTCGTTTAAAATTACTCAAACGTCGTTGTTATTGTTATTATTATTATTATTATTATTATTATTATTATTATTATTATTATTATTATTATTATTATTATTATTATTATTATTATTATTATTATTATTATTATTAAAACTAATTTTAACTTCAATTTTATTTAACTCTCAAAACTAAAAAAAGTTATTTACAAACATTATTTGTGTACGTTAGAAATCTAATAAATGAAAATTTGAGAAACATTAAAAAAAAAGAAAAAAGTTGATAAACGGAAAAAATTTTAAGACATACTGTTTGTATATTACGAAAATTTGAAAAAGTTAATTTAAGAAAAATTTATAAATATTGTATATTTTAATATTTCAAATATATTTTATTTTAACTTCAATAATAATATATTGATAATAAAAATTAAATTACATTTATTATAATTTCATTTTTACAAAACTTAATTTCAAAAAATTCTTAAGCTAATATATTTTACAAAATTCAAGTTTATTAAATTATATATATTAACCATATCTATATATTATGGGTTAACATTTTTTAAACTTATACTTACATGTATTTTTTAATTTTTTAATTTTTATTATTTCTCCAGTGGTGGTACAAAAGAAGAGATGTTGTCAACATGAAATCAATGATGCAAGTCGAAGGGTGAGTGACGAGGAAGTTGGGAATCCTTGTGATTAAAGATTTTTTACGGGGGGAGATGGACTGTTAAGTGAGTTTTTTCAGAGATTTTATAAGTATTTAATATTTGAAACCTCGATCAATTCCACGCATTCATCCTCTTTAAAGAAGAATGTCTTATTTATATCACATCCATTATATGTACATTAGAACGTCTTTTATTACTCACAAGAGAGAAGTATAATATATAAATGTACAACAATAAAAGAAGTTACAAATATAATCTGATAATATCAATGTACAAAATCTCAAAATAGTTTAAATTCATATTTAGGAGTTTTATAATATTTTAGATAATTTAAACTCATATCTAGAAGCATTATAATTTTTAGATAGTTTATCTAGGAGGATTATAATATTTTAAGTATTTATTTTCTTATATTTCATATTTGTATAAAGATTTCAAACAGTTTAAACTCTAGGAGTATTATAACGTTTTAGAATATTTTGTATATTTAGATCCAATATGAATTGTACATGAAACTCGTTGGTTTTAATTCAATATAAAACTTAGTTAATTTGATATTTGATTATAAGTTTCAATTTAATGTGAAACTTTATATTTCTTTGATTTAATTTTGCAGGAGTTTCTTTTTAATATAAAACTTATATATTTTGATTCAATTTAGTATAAAACTTAGCATTTTTGATATAAATCTCAATTTATTGTGAAATTTATATATTTTAATTTGATAAGTTTCGATTAATGTGAAACTTGATATTTTATATTTAATATAGATTTTAATATGAATTTGAATTTGACGTTGAGAATATATTGACATTGATTTGTAGATTTAAACTTTTATGTTTAGTTTTAAAAATGTAAATATATGTACATTTTTATAAAGAGACATTTAATTTAATTTGAAAACTTTATATTAAGATACATATTTTATATTTGATTTTGATATTTTATATTTAATATATTTCGTTTAGATTTAAATATTGAAATGTGTTAATTTCGATATGGACATTTTTATTGAAATGTATGATATATTTTAACTTAGATATTCATATTTGATATTTAAAATGATTTGAACCACATGCATCTTCGAAACATATATGTCTGGTTGAATACAAGAAATACGTACAAGCTAGAATGATTTTGATACAACATTGGATTTGAAGGTGCATGTACTTCAATTAATTTCCCATAATCATGACACAGCTACATAGGCCACAATAAATAGACTGTTTTCCAGCATTAATGGCCAAAAAAGTGAAATGGTCGTCCGTTGGGGAGAAAAGGAAGAGGAGAGGGTGGAGGGGTGGTGAAGGTCTTCCCCGTAGAAGAACAAATTAATGACAATTTTACAAAGAAAGAGGAAAATAATGAACAATCTAGTCCAGAAAACAAAGTTAATGTTGAGTTAGAGGATAATACAGAAATTAAAAATATTAAAGAATCTGAAAATAGTGAAGAAATCGAGAGCAAAGTTGTTAAGAAAGATGTTATAAATGAAGATAAGTTAACAAACGAAAATCACTTTCCATTTCTACATAAAATGAGAAATGTTAAAGATCAAGAATTGAAACAAATTAGTAAAATATTTGAACAAGTTAAAGTCAATATACCATTATTGGAAATTATTAGGCAAGTTACTTCTTATGCCAAATATCTTAAAACTCTTTGTACCAAGAATAGAAGGAAGAAAATATTAAAAAAGGCATTTTTAGCTAAAGAGGTAAGCTCCATGTTAATTAATCCTATACCTGAAAAATTAAATGATCCAGGAACTCCTATTATTTCTTGCTATATAGGAGATTGTTATTTTAATACAATGTTAATAAACTTAGGAGCTGGAATTAATGTCATGCCTAATTCTGTTTATGAGAAGTTAAAATTGAATAATATCAAACCTACTAGAATAGTGATTCAGCTAGCAGATAAATCCATAAGAATACCTTTAGGAAATATTCCAATTTTACACAACACTTGTAATTCAAATCTTGTAAAACTTGTATGCGAAATATTTTAATTCACCGTAAGTGCACAAGTTCAGATATAGCTAGTGTGCAAGTACGAGTTTGTCTACAGGGATTAGTTTTGCTTAGTGTTTAGTTAAATTGGTGTATTCAATTAATGGAACAAGTGATTAAATATCTTTTAAGCAATGCTACAGTTGCTTTGTTTCAATTAACCGCTAGGATGCTTTTTAAATACCTATTGCATTGTACTTTCCAGAGAATTTTTCAGTAACTTTAATTTCTTCACCACTTGAAATATTTTGATTTTAAAAGTAGTCCTTTAGTAAATGATTTGAATTTTACACTGAAAGACTCTATCTAGAGAGTTTTACTTCAAATATTTAATTCTTCTTCTATTTTAACACTATACACTTCAATTTGCATGAAATTTATCGTTTTGCACAAAAAAAGCATTTAACCCTTGAGGTAGCTCGTGGGTAAACGTCTCCACCTTCACACTTACTCAAGGGTTGTGCGAGATTGTGAATTTCAGATGCTTAAACAGTACGATTCGAATTAGCTGAAACTTCTAAGAGTGGAATACTTATATTTTTGGTCTTTTTATATATTTTAAAACACAACAAATAATACAATGCATGAAACACAATACAGTACGATTGACTTGTAAAATTAAAGTGCAATATTCAACATTACAGTAAACATAAAAACATTATCTAATTACTGTAACCAAGTTGATAAGATGGGTGTTTACAAATCCGAGTGTAAATATAAAGGCAAAGTAAAAATAAAGAAAATGAAAATGGAAAGAACACCTAATGCTTTACTATAATTTCTTCCTTTGAAACATGCTCAGGCAGGGAACTTCTGGTCGTCAATCTGGTAGCCCTTCCTTTCGACCTTGTAGTGAGATTTTGGGTGTCACTCTGCAATTATATTAAGGAAAAGAGGAGGAAGTAGCCAATGTCAAGAGTCTCTCCTTCAACGATACGCTCAGGTTGAGAAAAGAATAGTAAATACACTACGTGAATGGTTGGAGAAGAGGAGGTTGTCAATCTCCTCTCGGAAGAAATGAGTGAGTGGAAGGTGGAAGATGAGAAGATGGAGAATGCTCTGTGAATGACGGATGGAGGAAGAAGGGGGGGGCTAGTTTCATGGCTACGAGACTATTTTAGAGATAGGAGGAATGTCAATTCATGTGCTAGCAGTTAACAAGGGTGTGGTGCACGTTCGGACGTGTGAGATCATTCATGCAAGCCACTTCTTTAAGCTGTCTGTCCACATTTTCCATGGTTGAGCTTCAGCTAAGTTAAAATCCTCAATTCTACTCTTCTACACATTTCCCTGCAATTGCTCATCGAATTCTCCTGTATATACTTAAAGAATATCTTTCGTGAAACACATCATATTACAGAAGAAATAATTCATAATATTTAAACCCTATAATTACAATTGCTATTACATCAATAAAATTTATCGCACAGAACAAACAAGGTATAGGCTCGAGGGTAATCCAGTTTACCCTTGTGTAAGTTCATGGGTAAATGGCTTAACCATCAGACTCTGCACTTAGATACAAATCGCAATTTTTTTCTATGGATTAATTACTTTATCAGCAACCTAAAGAGTCAAATATCAATCATTCATTCTTTTCTCAATAGGTAATCAACACAAACATAATTGATGATTCAAAACTTAATTCATGCATCATTAAAGTGAATAAACGTGCATAATGCTCAAAAGTATAGTTAACATTATAATCATCATAATTCAATGCAAAATGTAACTAAAACTCATTAAAACACATGAATTAATATCAATAAAATGCACACTTTTGAGTCTGAACAAATCTCCCATACTTAAGTTTTGCTAGTCCCTTAGCAAAATACTAAAGTAAAACTATAAAAACTATGAAAGTAATAAAGACTACTAAATAAAATTGACTAAAACTATGCTAGGCCACTTTCATAGGGAACACGATTACACTTAGCAAGTGCAGCAAGCGTTTATACCCCTAGGTTACCCTAGTGGCGGAGTTGTGTCTCCGAAGGGTTTTCAGTGGATACACCCACAAAGTCCAAAGAAACAAATAAAAAGAGAAAGAAAGAGGGAAGGAAAGAAGAGAAACAGAACCAACTCAAAGATCGTTTGAATCACTTGTTGCTAGAACAATTTCAAGGGAATGAGGTGGCTCAGTCTTATAACACTCCCTCTCCTTGCCTTTAATTTGAATAGACTCATTTAAAATGTGAACAAGAAGTCACCTATTCATGAGAACCATCTGTCTTGTGCAAGTAAGAGGAATTTACACTTTCACCACTCTCAATCAGAAATTAAATCATTAAAGTAGGCACACATCTCACCAACAAAAGAGGGTAATTTAAGATACTCCCTTTCTAAGATATTGGAAAATGCTTTGGCCGGTACACAAGGGTTAAGGAAATGATACACCATCACTCAGAATGTTAATTTGTTGATCATTCCACTTCATTCTCACATCCCAAATGACTTTTAATATTTCCCTTTTCTACCCATATTGACATTGATCCCTTGAATTTTTTTGATTTTCTTTTTCTATACATTTTTTTTCTTTTTTCAGTACTTCCTTTACCTTTCTTTTTTCATTTTTTTTTTCAAAATAACATAAAGTAAATGACATAAGTAGCATTGCACACTTCAAACTAATAAATGACCCGTGATCAATTAATTTCACCACCTTATATCTCCATAACCTAATTCCCGAATGAACTCCATGGTGCATTAAAGCTCATACCCTTGCTACCTTTCTTCACATAACCTCTAACTCAGAAAAGTTTGGGAGATACCTTAGGATAATGTTCACCAGAATAGAAAATTTTCATATCATAATCATTTTTATGGTGGCACTCGACATACGTTATCTCTCCACTCAAACAAGGTAAGAGAAAGGAACATAATTCACTTAGAAAACTAGGTTAACAAGGCAATAATTCAAATGAAATAGGAAGACTTAACCCATTACACAAGTTAATCTGAAATCCATCTCATCTAAGGATAATATGTTACTTGAAATTGGCTCTGGAAATTCTCCTCTCAATATAATAAGGTCTTCCCATTAATTCTAATAGCGACACTTGAAACTTACATTCCTCAAGGTTTGTTCTCGAGAAAACATAAAAGATATTAAAAATATGAAAATCGAAGAAAATCACCAATATCGGAAAAGAACATTTTTAAAATTTTTAACATTTTTAACGTACTTACACTACTCATGTATAATGAAACATAAAACTTAAACATAAACCTTCCCCCCATACTTAAACTTTGCATTGTGCTCAATGTAAAATAGAAAAGTTTAGTATAGAAAGGAAAATTCATGATAAATACGAAATATAATAGACATCCCCCACCATCAAATATGAAAATGTGTTGCATGCGAAATAATGCATTGAACTTAATAGTAGGAAGCATGTGAAATGCATAAGTAATGCTGTAGAAATTAAATACAAATGCTATGCATCAATAAAATATGATGATAAGGAGGTGATTTTTTTTTTCTCTTAGAAACAATACAATAGAAATAAAAAACAATGCTCCTATATACCTATACTTGTGGAATTTTAATGGCTCACAAGAAAATCAAGTGGTTTATAAACAGATACCACCAAACTATAGCCTTTTTGGCTTAAGCTTAGTGGTGTTGCACATCCCCTCCTTGAGCTATGTGCCCATCAGGTAAACAAGGATTCGACACAAATTGACTTGGAAGAACACCTTTGTTTCTCAGGTTCAGTGAATTAGATACTTAGTTCAATTGTGTTTCAATTCATTTAATAGTTTGATCATGTGCAATAATTTGGGAATTAGATTTTAATACTGAGTCTACTTTTTACATTAAGCTTGTTAATTATTTCTCAAAATTCTGATCATGAACAAGTTGGTTATGATTTATATTTAAAGAACTATTGTTCATTGTGTTTTGTTCAATAAAAGGCTATCTTACAGATTAAGGTGGTTGTTGGCCTGGGTTTTTCCATGAAAAATTAAGATGGTTTCTCCACCTAGGATTATAAGTAGGATTGAAATTTGAGTTATTATGTTGATTATAAAATAAAGCATTAACATCTTCAGAGTCATTTAAAATAAGACAATCCTCTACAACATGACCTATGGCAAAGCAACTTGTAAATTTAGGCATGGTAGGCTCAATCTTTTGTTTAAGTTGTAGTTCATCAATTTTATGTATCAAGCTAGCCATCTTAGCTTCTAAAGCAACATGTGGTTCAACAAAATGGACTCCCCTAGGGGTAGGAATTTGTTCCTGACTTACTTCAACAGCACTCTCCCATTGGGCAGCTCTTTCGGCTAGATTTTCTAAAAATTTCCAAGCATTATCTATTCTTTGGTTCAGAAATCCATTTTGACTCAAAGATTCTAAGAGTGTCTTTGTGTGATAATCAATTCCTTCATAAATAGTTCGGATTTGGGTCACTTTCTCTACTCCATGATGTGGGCATTGAGCTAGAAGATCTCGAAACCTTGCAAAATATTTCCAGAAAGGTTCTCCTGGTTTCTTTCTACAATTTAAAATTTCATTTTTCCTTTTAATTGTGGCATGCATTGGATAATATTTTCCTAGAAATTCAGAACAGAATTGATTCCAAGTGATAATAGAATTCGATTGTAAACTGTATAACCATCTTTTTGCACTATCAGTTAAAGCAAAAGGCATATACCTTAATTTAATTGCATCAACAGTCATGTTTGGTATTTTCATCATATTACAAACTTCATTAAATTCTTTTAAAAACCAATAAGCATCTTCCTTTTCAAATCCAAGAAATTTTGGTAACTGGTTTATATAATTGGAATTTAATTCAAATTTGTCATTAACACATTCAAGTAGTGTTATGCAGAAAGGTTCATTCATTAAATTAGGGTAAAACATACTACCTATTGTTTGTACTATAGGTTGTTCTTGCTGCGAGGTAGCCATAATTGTTCTCCTTATAGGTGTTCTAATTAACCTATGAGATGAATCCTTAGACCAACCTGACATACAACATTTAAATATAAAAGAAGATTTGCTTGTGTACCGTCATTAAATAAGCTTTAGTTGTCATTTCATGTTGTTATGTATAGGTACATCTGTTTACAATAATACTACAACTATAGTAAATGATATAGTGCGTTTTAAATTTGAACAAATGCCATGGTTTTCTAAACCCTTGAAAAGTTTTCAATTTGCAATCTGATGGATAAATATAACACAACACCCATTCAATTAAACAATTTCAAAGAAATTAAGCTTTTTATGAACACACTTGTTACAATTGTGCAATTCTATGAGTTGCATTCTTTTTTAAAAATTTTCCTTCATTAATTCACTAAATTGTATCTATCTTTAAAAATCATTCAAATTATGAAATAACCTTTTATCTCACTCAGATGATTAACATAGTTTAATTTCAGTAAACCTTATGCTTAACAATTGCATTTCCCAGCAAACAGAACCATATTTGGTTCACAGGGCAATAACCCTCGCATAAGTCCGTGTGTAAACTAGTTAACCATCAGACTTATACGAGGTTTATCCCCACAACGCTTTACTTTTTCTCTTTTTATATATATTTCTTTTACTCTTTTTATGCAGTTTGAGGGTAAACAAGATAACCCTTAAACTTACTCTGAGGGTAAACAAGATAACCCTCGAAGTAGGTTTTTTTTTTTTTTTTTTTAACATTATGACACAGCTCAAGGGTAAACAGAATAACCCTCGAACTACTCCAAGGTAAATAGGGTAACCCTCGAAGTAACTCAAAACAAAACACAGTAGCAGTTTGAATAAAAGTTTTACAAACATTCAATACTATATAATTTATTTTCTTTTGTTGTTTATATATATATATATATTCTTTTACTCTTCTTCTAAATCAACAAACTCCACCTCTTTCCTCTCTAAAAATTTTAGAAAATGTTTTAATCTTTGACCATTAACTTTAAAAATTTCATGACTTTGAGGATCTTCCAAATCAACTACTCCATAAGGATAAACATGTTTAATAACAAATGGACCAGTCCATTTGGACTTCAATTTTCCTAGAAAAGAGTGTAGTCTTGAATTATATAATAAAAATTCTTGTCCTTTTTCAAATATTTTGTGTAAAATTCTTTTATTACGCCATGCTTTCATCCTTTCTTTAGCTATTTTTGAACTCTCATAGGCCATATTTCTTAATTCCTCTAACTCCACTACTTGTACTTGTCTATTACTACCTACTATTTTTATATTTAAATTCAATTGCTTAAGTGCTCATAATGCTTTATGTTCTAATTCCACAGGTAAATGACAAGTCTTTCCATATACTAATTTATATGGAGTTGTCCCTAATATTGTTTTATAAGCTGTTCTATATGCCTAAAGAGAATCATCTAGTTTATTCGACCAATTCTTCCTAGTGGTGTTTACTACTTTCTCCAAAATTCCTTTAATTTGTTTGTTAGCACTTTCAACTTGTCCACTGGTTTGAGAATGGTAAGGGGTAGCTAACCTATGTAACACTCCATATCTTTTCAAAAACTTCTCAAAGTTTTTGTTACAAAAATAAGTTCCCCTATCACTAATAATTGCTCTTGGAATACCAAATCGAGACATTATATTGGATTTTAAAAATCTCATTACTATTATAGAGTCATTAGTTTTAGTAGGAATTGCCTCTATCCATTTGGTTACATATTCTACTACCAAGAGGATATAAACAAAACCATTTGAATTTGGAAAATGTCTCATGAAATCTATACCCCAGACATCAAAAACTTCTACTTCTTGGATAGGATTTAATGACATCTCGTTTTGTAATTCTACCTACATTTTGGCATTGAATACATTTTTTACAATATTCATATGCATCTTTAAACAATGTTGGCCAATATAGGCTACTATGAAGCACTTTTAAAGCAGTCCTTTTAGCTTCAAAATGTCCTTCAATGAAGGAATTTGCCTAATAATTTCCAATAATGGTATATTGACTTTAACTTGCTCAAATATTTTACTGATTTGTTCCAATTCTTGATCCTTAACATTTCTCATTCTATGTGGAAATGGAAAGTAATTTTCATTTGTTAACTTATCTTCATTTATAACATCTTTCTTAACAACTTTATTCTCAATTTCTTTACTGTTAACTTTTCTTTAGATTCTTTAATATTTTCAACTTTTGTATTATCCTCTAACTCAACATCAGCTTTGTTTTATGGACTAGATTGTTCATTAATTTCCTCTTTCTGTGTGAAATTTTCATTAATTTTTTCTTCCTTATCATCCTTTTTAGGACCTTCATAAGTGACACCAGATCTTAATATAATACTTACATCTTTTGATTCTTCTTTTGACACATTATCTGCCATAGGAACACTAAAATCTCCTTCTGATTTAAGGGTAGCTAACACCTCAGGTGACTCTTCTACACTTTTGGACATAGGGTCATTCACGACCTCAGATGGTCCAACTGGACACTCCCTTACCAAATAGTCAAGTAATTCATACCCTTCCCAGATTTGATCTTTTTCCTTAAAATTTTTAACTTCTGGAGCTTTATAGAACTGATTTGATGTGAGTGTTGCACGAGTGTCTATAGGTTCCTTCTGAAAATCTTCATCTTGTTCAGATAAATTAGAATTAGAATTCCTTATAAATAGGTCAATGGATCTTTGAATTCCATCTAATTTCTCCATATGATTAAATGCAGTTAAATCATTATACTGATTTTCTTCCATTACCTCAGATGGTTGTATGTTCTCCTCTGTAAATAGAGTATTTTCTAATGAATTCACCTCTTGATAATTTTGATTTTCATTTGAGTTTGCCCAATTAAAATCATCATTGTTTTCGTACTTATTGAACATCTTACTATCTTTCATTTGCTGTATTCATTCATCAAATCTATTCAACAGTTTTTCAAATTCATGTGATATTCTTTGGTTAATATAATTCTGATCGATTCCAACATTAATTGGTAAATTATCATTAAGATTGTTAAACCTGTATTAATTCCTTGAACATTTTGATCTTCTTGTAAGATTGACCAATTTAAATAATTATCATTTTGTAATTCATTCAATCTATTACTCTTCATTATTTCGTATTGATTCTTCTATTTTATTTGTTAATCATTGGATTTGTAATGATATGTTTGATTGATAATTGTGATTTTCATTCACATGATTATACTCTGAATAATAATTCTGCATTCCTGAATTGTCATTACATTCCCATAAATTGGAATTGTCATTCTAGTTATAATTATTTTGAGAGTTAACATTAAGTCCTTCTAAAATATGTTGTGAAGAGTAATCATTAAACTCCATAGGTAAATAATCTCCTCTAATATGATTAGAATAATTATGATTCTCATAACTAGTTCCTGGAACAATCCCACAATCACCCCAATACGAGTTATATGAGTCCATTATGAAATTCAGAATTTAAAAACAAGACTTTACTCTAGAATAGTAGCAAGACTATGAAATAAAATTTAATAATAGTAAATGCAAATAAATTCTATTGCAGCCCTAGCTAACACCAAAATAGCAAAAGCAACACCAACTACAGGAATTGAAGCAATCCCTAGCAACGGTGCCAAAAACTTGTTCTAATTTTACACAACAGTTGTAATTCAATTCTTGTAAAAATTGTGTGTGTGAAATATTTTAATTCACCACAAGTACACGAGTTCAGATATAGCTAGTGTGCAAGTACGGGTTTGTCCATAGGGATTCATTTTGCTTGGTGTTTAGCTAAATTGGTGTATTCAATTAATAGAAGTGATTAAATATCTTTTAAGCAATGTCACAATTGCTCTATTCCAATTAACTGTTAGGATGCTCTTTAAATACCTATTGCATTGTACTTTCCAGAGAATTTTTTTGTAACTTTAATTTCTTCACCACTTGAAATATTTTAATTTTAAAAGTAGTCTTTTAGTAAATGATTTGAATTTTACAATGAAAGACTCTATTCAGAGAGTTTTACTTCCAAATATTTAATTCTTCTTCTGTTTTAACACTATACACTTCAATTTGCATGAAATTTATCATTTTGCACAGAAAAAGCACTTAACCCTCGGGGTAGCTCATGGGTAAATGTCTCCACCCTCGCACTTACTTGAGGGTTGTGCGAGATTGTGAGTTTCATATGCTTAAACAATACAATTCAAATTAGCTGAAATTTCTAAGAGTGGAATACTTATATTTTTGGTCTTTTTAGATATTTTAAAACACAACAAACAATACAATGCATGAAATACAATATAGTACGATTGACTTGTAAAATTAAAGTGAAACATTCAACATTACAGTAAACATAAAAACATTATCTAATTACCGTAACCAAGTCGATAAGATGGGTGTTTACAAATCCGAGTGTAAATATAAAGGCAAAGTAAAAATAAAGAAAATGAAAATGGAAAGAACACCTAATACTTCACTATAATTTCTTCCTTCGAAACTTACTTGGGCTGGGAACTTCTCTTTGTCTTTACTTCCAGTCCACTAGGTCGTTAATCTGGCAAACCTTCCTTTTGACCTTGCAGTGAGATTTTGGGCATCACTCCGCAATTACACCAAGGAACAGTGGAGGAAGCAGCTGGCATCGAGAGTTTCTCCTTCAAGGATACACTCAGGTTGAAAAAAGAACAGCAAATACACTACGTGAATTGTTGGAGAAGGGGAAGTCATCAATCTCCTCTTGGAAGAAATGAGTGGGTGGAAGGTGGAAGATTAGAAGATGGAGAATGCTCTGTGAATGGCGGATGGAGGAAGAAGTGGGGGGGCTAGTTTCATGGCTACAAGACTATTTTATAGATGGGAGGAATAACAGTTCATGAGCTAGCAGTTAACAAGGACGTGGTGCACATCCGGATGTTTGAGATCATTCATGCAAGCCACTTCTTTAACTTGTTCGTCCACGTTCTCCATGGTTGAGCTTCAGCTAAGTTAAAGTCCTCAATTCTGCTCTTCTACACATTTCCCTGCAATTGCTCATCGAATTCTCTTACATATACTTAAAGAATACCTTTTGTGAAACACATCATATTACAAGAGAAATAATTCATAACATTTAAACATTAACTATAATTGCAATTGCTATTAAATCAATGAAATTCATCGCACAGAACAAACAAGGTACAGGCTCGAGGGTAATCCAGTTTACCCTCGTGTAAGTTCGTGGGTAAACGGCTTAACCCTCAGACTCTACACTTAAACATAAATCACGATTTTTTTCTATGGATTAATCACTTTATCAGCAACCTAAAGAGTCAAATATCAATCATTCATTCCTTTCTCAATAGATAATCAACACAAACATAATTGACAACTCAAAACATAATTCATGCATCATTAAAGTGAATAAACATGCATAATGCTCAAAAGTATAGTTAACCTTGTAATCATCATAATTCAATGCAAAATGTAACTAAAACTCATTAAAACACATGAATTAATATCAATAAAATGCACACTTTTGAGTCTAAATAGGAAACGTGGAAGATATTTTAGTAAGGGTTATGGAATTTGTTTTCCCTGTTGATTTCACTGTAATGGAAACAAAAGCTTCAAATATAACTCAAGATCAAGCTATACTAATTTTAGGAAGGTCTTTTTTAGCTACAACTAATGCTTGCATAAGTTGTAGAAATGGTTGGATGAAATTAGCATGGGGTGATCAAAAATTAGAACTGAATATTTTAGGGTTTAGAACTAATATTTTCAGTGGAGTCAAAAAATTTTAAAGAACTTCAATTTAAAAATTTTAAGTTAATCTAATCGAAACTTTTAAAATAGATAAGGATTTAAATGTAAAAGAATTAGATCATGTTGAAAGATGTGTAATACCAATTGAAGAAATGTTGAAAGAGGAAATATCTGAGCAAACTAAGATTATGGATGTAACCAAAGAAAAATTTGAAAATGATAATAAATCTTTAATTTCAGAATACCCTGTTCTTGAACTGAAACCACTTCTAAAAAATTTAAAATATGCATTTTTGGAGAAAAATGAGAATCTACCGGTCATTATTGCTTCTAATTTAACATCAATACAAATAGAAAATCTTTTAAACATGTTAAGAAAGCATAAAGGAGCAATAGGATAGTAGATGTCAGACATAAAAGGTATAAGTTCAACTATTTGCCAACATATAATTAATCTAGAATCTAAAATTCAACCTATTAGGCAACCACAGAGAAGATTAAATCCAAATATTAAAGAGGTTGTTAAAAAGGAAATTCTGAAATGGTTAGACAATGATATAATTTATCCAATATCTAATAGTTCTTGGGTGAGTCCAGTGTAGGTAGTACCTAAGAAA